>RJWH01003829.1:68275-100596 GCA_004363575.1 Solenodon paradoxus | reverse complement strand
GAGCGACTAAAAAGATGAACCGGAGGGCTTTTTTTTCTCTCTCTCTCTCTCTCTTTTCCCCCCGCGCCCCGACGAGGGCTCCTGCCCACTCACCAGATACACTTAAAATGTAAATACGAGCTTCCAGAACAAATGCTACAACACAAAACAGAAACACATGTGCGGCCGGGCGGCAAGCGAGCGCGCGGCGGGGCGGGCGGCTCAAGGCCCGGGGCTTGGGCTCCCCCTGCCGGCCGGCGGACCGTGCGGCAGCCCGGACCCCGTTCCGCCCCACCCACGGGGCAGCCCGGCCCACCCGGGTGGGCCTGCGCCGGGCGCCGGGTGCCACGCCGCCAAGCGTCACTCCCTTGTGCTGCGCGTTCCGCAGACCGCGCGGCGCTCCTGAGTCCTCCGCAGCGCGTCCTGCACGTCAGGGAGTTCTTTGGGGTTAAGAGAATGTTAGGTTGTTTTTTTCCCCCAGGCACGTCTAGACAGGTCATCTGAGGACACTCGCTGGAAAATAGTTACTTTGCTCACGCATCCGCCAGCAAGGGACGTGCCCTAATTGAGTGATTGGAACGAAAGACGAATACAGTTTGAATAATTTTCTCCAGTGCAGAGAAAAGCCGTGATTTATTCGCCTATGGACGTGTCTGCAGTAAATAGGTGTGATTACACGGCAACGTTACGTAAAGGTCGGCTCTATCAGTGATTTAATTACTGCTTAATCTGGAGGCCAAGTTTGTACTGAAAGCCAGATCTGATGGAAATCATTTTTTGACAATTACGGAGACCTCTGTCCATGCGAGGCAGTGCTAGGTGCTGGAATACAGAACAGAGACCGGATTTTGCCCTGGAGGAAAGGACAGTCTAACCGGAAAGATCAAGTAATTGCGTGTGCTCTGCGATCCGCGGTGGAGTTCAAGACACGTTACCCCCAAAATATGGCACCCTAGTGTGTTGAATGAATGTTTTACACTCGAGGGTTTTTTTTGTTTTATTTTTTATTGTTATTATTTTATTTTTATTACAGGGGAAACTACTAAGGTAGGAAGGTCTCCCCCCTCTACCCCCCAACCTTTTTATAAAGCAGGTCGGTTGAGAGGTGCCTCCCCCTACCGGGCGGAAAGAAACATCTTTCTCACTCAAGGGACACCAAGAATCCCAATAAACAGCCTTACTACGTTTCTTGGTCTACTACACCTCCGTCATTCTCCTTGTCCTCTC
This sequence comes from Solenodon paradoxus, assembly GCA_004363575.1. Classification (NCBI taxonomy): domain Eukaryota; kingdom Metazoa; phylum Chordata; class Mammalia; order Eulipotyphla; family Solenodontidae; genus Solenodon; species Solenodon paradoxus. The sequence continues at coordinate 99,390 of RJWH01003829.1, read as the reverse complement.
TGGCTTCCCACTCAGCAGAGCCGGCATAGACGTACCCAGGTTGGTTTCTTTGGTCTTCGTTTCCTTAGGGAGACTCCTGTGTCGCTTCCCACAGAAAAGTGGTGTGCTTTTCTCTTGTTAATGTCTTTGTCAGTCTAATTTTCCAGCCCTGCCTGGAACCCCAGTTGGGTTTGGGAACACACCCCTGCCCCACCTAAACTTTGCGAAGTGACACCTGCAAAGGGCTGTCGGGGCAGGGGAATTCTTCCTCTTCTCAGGGCAGGGAAGATACCTCCGGAAAGTTAAACTAAGTGACTTACAGGATGGATGAGGCTTAGCAGATGAAGGGGGTCAGAAGACTTTTGGAGGACAGGTGGAAAAAACAATGTGCAGGAAATCCAGGCTTGGGCGACAAGCCTCCTGGGAGGACCCGGGTCCCGTGGGGCTGGGAGACTAGAACTGAGTCAGGTCTAGGGGTTATCTCATCTAGAACCTAGTAAGCCACACAAAGGGTTGATTTCTGCCTGAAGATCCTGTGGCCTCGTCCGGGGAGACGGGGAACAAGGCTTTTACCCTCTTCCTACTGCTCTCTTCTCCTATGCTGTGATCTCAGCACCCCTTGGTCTCCTTCCAAAAAGCTGTACCTGCTTCCTTTTTTCTTAGGTGTGCTGTACAAGGAAGTTACCCCTTTAGGCAACTTGCTGAACGTGGATAGCGTTCTAGGATTTCTGCCATTACTATAGTTCATCCCTTACTCATTATAGCAAGAAACAGAATTGAGGAGGTGACAGGTGTCTAATGGAAGACAGAGGAACCAAGCGATCTAAGGTAGTTGATCAAAGTCAGATCTGTCCAGGGAGCCAAGAGCACCGATGTCCAAGAACTTTGGAAATGACAAGTCTGTGGATCTGTTGCAGAGTCTCAGGAAGGTCAGAGCTGGGAGTAGAAATGCCCTTTGAAAGCCTCTTAATAGACCTACATTTAAAAAATAATTTAGAAGATTAAACCTACATGCTTTGATGTAAAACAGAAGCAGAACCAACCAAAGCAGCATTTCTCCAGCTACCTTTAGGTTGTAGCCAGCCAGTCTTTTTCTTTTCTTCTCTCTCTTTTTTTTCTATAAAGCTTTCTGCCAGTGCAAAAGACACATGCGTCAGGACCGCTGATGCAATGAGACGCGAATATCAGATTGCATCATGTGACTCTAGGTGTGGCCCTCCTGAAACGGGTTTTTCTTGAGCTTATGCTGCAGTAGAAAAGCACTGTGGGGTTAACACCCCAGAACTGGCCCTACCCGCCGTGGACAGGAGCACTTTCTGCACCTCCCTGCCTCAATTCCACACCACGCTCCTGGGGAAAGCCAGTAGGGCTTCCTGGCTGATGGGTGTGCTGTAAGACATTCATCAGTTAGATTTGCCCCTCCCTGGGAAGCTGCAAAGAACACTCCCTTCTCAAATAAGGGATTTGAATTGTAACTCCTTTTCAAATAACTCTTCTGGGCATAGCCTGGTTTGGCACTTAACAGGAAGAGCAGAAGGGGAAGAAAATGGCTGCGAGTTCTGAGGCACTCGCTAGGTGACTGGCATTATGCTCTAATTCGAACACAGCATTGTGGACATGTGGGTTCCAGCTGCCAGCCTGCCACTGGGACCCCCACAGGCTCTTTGGCCTCTTCTGATGTTTGGTAAAGACTGATGTCAAGCTCAGTGAGGCTACTTACAGAAAAGTTCCTCCCAGAAAAGTGCTGCTATTCAACTTGACCAAACAAAGCTCTACCGCCAGTTGGAAGATGTGTTTTCAGCCCAGTGTCTATGAAAAAAATGTTCAGTGATCTTCGACATGATTAGTCGTGGTGGGCTGTGTTTATATGATGGGAGAGGATAAAACAAGGTAGATCTCCAGTGTATGACTGGAAGCCACCATCCCCAACTGGCTCCAGAGCACTAGAAAGGTGGTTTGTACAAAGTGGGCTGTGCTGAAAGTGACTTCTAGTGTATTTCAAAGACTGGATAAAATTGAAAAAAAAAGTGAAATAGCTCAATAATTTGTACTTTACTGAGCACATACTGATAACAATCATACCCTTGACGTATTCAGTTAATGTAGAATTAAAATGAGCATCACCTTTTCCTTTTACTCTTTTTAGTATGGTTACCACAAAATTTAAAAATCACATATTTAAAATGTGTGGCTCGGCGTGTCCTGGTGGAGCAGCGGTTGGGTCAATTACCTCCAAAAGAGCGCAGGCCACATACCCCTGAGTTCGAGTTCCGGGTCCTGGGGGCGCGGGGCAACGAGCAGTGTAAACAACTGTATAAAAATTACAATTATCTAAAAATAATTTTTTTTAATGTCTCGTTTTCTTTCTGTTGGACACCACTACCTTCAAAAGCACAGCTGGAAATCTGGACCCACCAATTTCTTGTCTGGCTTCTCTAGTTTCTTTCATTTGTTACATTGAAGATAGAATCTGGGCTGAATTTCTCTCTGGGCTGCCTCTGGATGGACTATTCCCTGACTCTGAGAGCGGTAATCGGTCGGGGGTCCTTGTCATGGTCTTGGGAAAGAGTCCTTCCAAGAGAGGAAGATCTGGCAACCCTATTTCTGCCAGTGAACCATGAAAGTTCAGGAACCACGGGGCCTTTTAAGTCTCAGAGTCAAACCTCAGTCTCTCAGACACCTCAGTCTGCCAGCTCCTCGCTTGGGCTGGGCTGGCCTTGCAGTTTATTCGTCTTTGTTTGTCTGGCAAAGACCCAGGGCAGGCTGGCATGTGTGTGTGGGCCTGTGTAATGTCCAGATGAAGAACCGAAGCTCAGAGAAGCTCTGAGGCTACTGAAGGCCGCTGAGGTGGCAGGTGGGAAAGCCGGAGGAATACAGGTCTCTAGAGCCAATGCAGGGCCCCCTTGGGGTAGTATCTGGGCCCCAGGAGCTTCATCCCTGGGGTTCTTGTTAGAAACCCAGAATCTCAGCACCCCCTCGTGAAGTAGCAGTTTGAGCGGCTGCCTCGCAGTCTGTGCATCCCAAGGGCCTGGGTTAGCATCCTAGATCCATGGGAACGACTAAGTAAAAATAAAGCGTTTCTTCCTCCTCTCTCTTCCTGCCTGCCTGCCTGTTTGTCTTCATTCCTGCCTCCACCTTTCCTTAAACAAAAAAGCAAAGCCAGAATCTTGGTCTAGCCCTAGATGCTCTGAATCTGCATTTTTAGCATGATCCCTTAGGTGATTTTTTGTGTCTTAAAAAGGTTGAAAAGTAGGACTCAAAGCCAATCCACTTTTCTCCAGGAAAGCTCAGTGCGTGTGCCCCGAGGAAACTATTCATTGCTACGTCTAGGGTGTAGGATGTCAGACACTAAGACTTAATGAAGATTAAGTTTCTAGAAAATTTAGAAATTATTTCCTGAGCCTCAACTCAGCCCAGTACTGCACCAATGCCTGCCTCTCCTCTTGAGGGGACAAGGGGCTTCCCTGTCTGTAGCCCCACCTGCATCTCAAGGTAAAAGCAACCCCTTTATATTTTTTCCTCCTGCTGGCCCTACTATTCCTACTTTGTTAATTGCTTTGTTTTGTTTCTAAAGGAAAGGTGCAGGCAGGTATTCATCTTGGGTGTTCCCTCAGACCCACGGCGTGAACCAGGATCCTTGGGATGTCTGTGGACTGTGCAGACTGAAGGCTATTTTCAAACCACTACTCCACCAGGGTGCACCACTATTCCCACTTTAGCCCAAGAGATTCCAGGAGAAATTTGAAGTGAAAGCAGCCACACCTTGGGAATTAAATCTAATATTTCAGACCTGGGAAAAACAGGATTGAAATCAATTTCATCAATGTCTGCCTGATGGTTTGTAAGAAGCAGTCCCTCCAGATTCTACAGCAGTATTTGCATTCAGGTTACATTCCTTGCTTGAGACAGAATCACAATTTCTAGAACTGGGCTCTAATCAATAGCTCTCCCATCATTTTTTAAAATCCCTCCTCCGTACTGGGAAAGGAAAACCATGTTCTATTGTGTGTCCATTTGCCCCAGGCAATGGGCAGTGTGAATATATGGTTTTGAGACAAGACAAAGAGACAGACGGACCAACGGATTGCAGGCCCCGCAGATGTTTGCTCAGTGTGGATTGTGTAATGGAGCCCAAAGGGTCAGGTGAAGTCAAGAAGCAGTTTGCATGGACAAGTTGCCAAGGCTTTGGATTCAGCTGCAGAATTAGGTCATGTGCCTGGGGGGTCAGCGATAAGGTAAGGAATGCAACCTCTCTGATGCCTCAGGGCCCTGGGCAATGGTTGGGAACCATTGCATTTCTGCTGCCTCCTGTCATGCAAAACTATGAAACCTTTGGAAAACAAGCAAACCAAACCAATATGAACTAGGCTGATCATATGTACTGTTTTAAATGGGACAGTACCCTCTATTTTCTCATTTCCCAGCGGTCAATTTGGTTCTGTTTTTAAGAAACCAGGGCCGTCTCTAAAGCAGGGAAGGAGGGGAGCGGAGTTGCCCGGGGCCCATTCCGAAGGGGCCCAAAAGCCCTGTCCCGTTTTTTGTCTCAAGGACATGTGGGCCGCCTAGTCTGCAAGCCCACGTGCCAAATACCTGGATTCCGAGTTTCCCCTGTCCTTACTGGCCAGGCAGCCAGAGGAAGCGAGGAGTTCTTCTATTGAACGGAGGCTTCGGCATTTATTGAGCATTGAGAGCTCTGTGCCCCATGCTGGGTCGTGTGCTCTGCAGAGAAAAGCTTATTTCATCTTTGTGACATGAGTGCTGGATAACCGAGTTAGTCCCTGTGTCTCTTCGCTGGGGTTCCATCGCAGAGCCACACAGGCTAGGGGCCCTAAACAGCCGAAATGCGTTTTCTCTCCGTCCTGGAGACTTGGAATTGAAGGTGTCAGCCGCGAGGCTTTCTTCATTAGACGAGATAGCTCTGAACTCGACCTTGGTTTCTAGAGAAGCTGTTCTCTCTGCAGTCACATGTCGGCCCCGCCTCTCTACCTGTCTGTGTCCTAACCGTCTCATCTTATAAAGACACCAGTTGTGTAGGATTAGGGCCAACCTACACCTCGTTTCGACTCACTCACCTCCTGAAGACCCCATGGGCCAAGATAATCACGTTCTGACGGGCTCGAGTTTAGCGTTTCAGCACTGGAATCTGGGAGGGAGAAAAGCGGGGACACAGTGGATTCCCAGGACACTCCCATTTTACAGGTAAAGCAATAGAGACATGATCAGGGACCTTGTGACTCAGGTGGCTAAGATGCTGGTGTGTGGACCACATACAGTCCAAGGGCCTGGGTTCCAGACCTGGGGGTGAGGTGAAAACCCCCAACTGAACAACTAAATAAATTAAGATGCTTCTTCCTCCTCTCTCTTCCTGCTGGTCTACACACCTTCACTCCTGCCTGCACTTTTCCTTTAAAAGAAAAAATTCTAATGGCTTCCTATTCATTTCAGGGCATTTTGGAATTACGTATATTTTTGTATAACCAGCAATCAAATTCATGCGCTCGAAAACGAACAATATGATGCATTCTGATGGAGTAGTAGTTAGTTCCACTGCCTCTGCCTCCGCCTCCGACTGAGCAAGGTTCACATACCTCACATACCAAGGACCCAGGTTCATATGGAGGGACAACCAAGGTATACAACTAAAACGAAAATAAATAAAGTGCTTCCTCCTCCTCTCTCTTCCCGCCTGCCTATCCGCCTTCATTTTTACCTGTACCTTTTCTTAAAAAAAAAAAAGAAAAAGAAAAAGAAAAAGATAAAGCTTCCTTATAAAAATGATTCATTTCAGTTTAAAATAGGTGTTTATTTAAAGCAAGAGACTCAATCTGGTGTTATGGAGCTCTTGCAAAAGTGAGGGAGGGGGTTCACAACCAGTCTTTAGGTGAAGAGCCATCTATGATCTGGGGTCTAGAAGGGAACAGAATCTGATCGTCTAGAAAAATCCATGGAGAAGGGAAGGCAGATAGTGGACAAGAAAAAAAACCTATTTAAGTGTACACACTGGAGCAGCAGGTCTGGACCTGATCCATGGGAAACTTCTTGGCTTTGACTGTGGGACCAGGTGTGCACCCTGTCATCAGACACCGGCGTGATTATGGGGCTCAGGAAGCAGGAAGTTGGCACCAAGGAGCATGAGGTTTGCAGGTGGGAACCCGATCTCGGCCTGGCGTGTCTAGGACATCTGCGTGAAATGTGGTCATTTCCACGTCCACGAGGTTGCTGCGGAAAGGGCCGTGCCTAGCTGAGTGCAGTCCCCTGCTCTGAGGAATGAGCAGGCTGAGCTCCAAGAAGCTGAGCTGTCTGGATTCTGAGCAACCGAGGGGACCATGTGCCGACTCCCACCACTCTGCCAGGAGCCACTCTGCCAACTAAACCACTCATTACTTTTTATCTTCTGGGTAGTTTAAATCACTGTTATTACATGCACGTTGTTCAAAAGAGCGCGTTTATTATCAAACCTCATTAAATTGCCGGAGTCTTGGGCTGGCTCCCCAGCCCTGCCTTGGAGGGAAAAAAGGAATTTTGGACTCAGAAGCCTTTTCCACCTACACCATCATTACCTAATGCTCTGTGTCCAAAACACGGAGCTGGAGTCCGTTGAACAACCAGTTTGACCAGGAGGGGGTTTGTCAAACGACTCGTGGAGCAGCGGGGAGCACAGGTAACCCCAAGAATGCAGGTAGGGCCCTTCAGGGAGGCTGGAGGCCTGGGTGGACTGGGGTGAGAGGCAGCGTGGGAGGGAGACGGAGAGCACAAGCCAGCTCTGTTAGACGGTCTCTCAGCGCCTCACCTGTAAGTGCAAAGCGCAACCGTTTCAGATTACCGTTCCCTTGTGAAGCCTAAGCAGCTGCTTTCGGGGTGGTGCCTTGCTGGTAGTGTGTGTTACTGGGATGTTAACGTCATAGCCCACAGGACTGCAGCTGCAGCATCCACAGACCCTTGCTGCGAGAGCCACGCTCCAAGACTGCTCACGCCGCGAACTTGAACCGCGACGGCACCCTCTCTCTGGGTGTCAGCTACTTTGTGGGTAAACTCAGGGCACCCTGGACCTCACTTCCCAGGATGGTTATGAGGCACTAAGGACTTGACCCAGAAGGAGCCCTTGAGAAAGAAGAACTGGCCTTTGCTAGAGTCTTGTCACGCATCGCTGGAATCTTCTTGGTCTTTAATCAGAGCACATTCCTTTTCAAAATAATAGCAAACATCTGTTGGGTCCTACCACTCACCAGGTACTTTACATGATGTATAAACCTCAGAATTAGTAACATGTTATGGGGTGGGGCAGGATGGGGGGAGGATAAAGCACAGTGAGGTCATCTGCTGAAGGTCACATAGCAAGTTAAGGGTGGACCTGAGATTCGAATCCTATTCTGAGTGACCTATGGGCCCAGGCTTTTATTTTACATTTTTGCTGTTAATTGTGAAATCATTATAGATCCACAGGCTGCGGCATCAACGGTCAGAGTGCTTCTGTGTGCGCATCACCCAGTTTCTTCCAAGGCTTATATCTTTATATCTTATGCAACCACAGAACAATAGCAAAATCAGGAAACTGACATTGGGTGCAGTGTGTCGCATCACTGTGTCATTCTATATCACGGGTAGAATTGTGTAACTAGCACTGTAATAAAGATAGAGACCTTCTCCATCATCACAAGCCTCTCTCTCCCTCTGGATGTTGCCACGCCCATCTCCTTAACCCCAGGCAGCCACTAACCTGTTCTCCACCCCATCATTTTGCCATTTCAAGAATGCTATACAAATGGAATCATACACTCTTCCTTTTTTCCCCCCAGTTCCATACTGTGGACTGTGGGCCTTGGGCTTTCCATGGTCTGCATCTGAGCCAGAGGAAGGGCCCAGAATCGTGCACTTTTTAAAAATTTTTTTAAAGAGGAAGGCAGGCGGGAATGAAGGCGGGCAGGAAGAGAGGAGGAAGAAGCATTTCATTTATTTAGTTGTTCATTTTCATTGCCCCTACCCCAGCCACAGGCCTTGAACTCAGGTCCTTGGGCTATATGTGGACTACCTCCCAGGCACAGGCTTAACACCTGAGCTACCAGGGTCGCTGGATTCATACACTTCTAAGGCTGTCTTTTTCACTTGGCATAATCTCTTGATTCTCTTGATAATCTCTTGTATCAGTTCTTGGTCCCTTTTTATTCCCTAATTGTACTCCATGGTTTGGGTTTATCATTGTTTAACCATTGACCTAATTCAAGGACATTTTGGTGGTTTTCTAGTTTGGGGTTATGAGCAAAAAAAAAAGCTGCTATGACCAGGTTTTTGTATGACTATAACTTTTTGCTTTTCTGGCATAAATGTCCAGGAGTATAATTGTTGACCATCAGGTAAGTATTTATTTTGTTTTTTAAAACCAATTGGACGAGCCCTGATGGACTAGCGGTTGGGTGCAGTCCGTGAACATCCTAAGAACCTGAGTTCGTGCCCCAGGACTGGGGAAAGCAATCCGATGTACAACTAAATAAAAATTTACAAAATGGGGTGCTTCTTCCTCCTGCCTGTCGCACACAGCACACACCTGTGGCTCAGGCAGCTCAGGTGGATAAGGCGAAAGCCATGGATCCGGGTTCAAGACCCAGGGTAGGAGGAAAAACAATGATCAAATGACTTTCCTGAGTGGCTGTACTGTTTTACATTCCGCCAGCCGTGCCCAGAGATCCAGTTTCATCACATCCTCGCCAGCATCTGCCATTCTTAAGAGGTATGTAGTACTATCTCCTAGGAATAGGAGTCCCCATCTGCATTTCCCTAATGACACTGAATGTCTTTTCAAGGGCTTATCTGCCATAGAATATCGCTTCAGGAAAATGCTTCTCAGGCCTTTTGCCATTTTCTAATTGTTTTTTTGCTTTCTGGTTGAGTGTTGAGAGTTCTTATATATCCTGTAGATGTGAGTCCTTTGTCCCGTCTGTGGTTACAAATAGTTCCTCCTAGTCTGCTGTTTGTGTGTGTGTGTGTGTGTGTGTGTGTGTGTGTGTGTGTGTGTGTGTGTGTCTTTTTCTTAAAGGAAAGGTACAGGCAGGAATGAAGTCGAGTAGGCAGGCAGGCAGGAAAAAGCATTTTATTTTACTTGAAGTTGTTCACACTGGTTGTTTTCCCCAACCTGGGATTTAAACCCAGGACTTGGGCTCTTTTTGGAGGTGATTGAACTAACCTTTACTCCACCAGGATGTGCCAAGAAAAATTTTCTAATTTTGATGAAGTCCAATGTGTCAGCTGTTTTATTTTCTGGATCATTCTTGGGCATCATGTCTGAGAATGTCAGCCCCAGGTCTGAAAGATTTCCTCTTAGGTTTTCATCTAAAAGTTTTGTGGTTTTACATTTATGTCTGTGATCCACTTTGAGTTAATTTTTATCAAAGGTGCCAGGTATAGGTCAAGTTTACTTTTTGACCTCTGAATGTCCAATTACTCTAGCACCACTTGTTCAAAAACAGTCCTTCCTCTGTCCGGTGTGGGTTTATAACCATGACACTTGGCCACCTCTGCATTCTTGTTATTTGCTGCCCTCCAGTCCAGGCCCAATGCTTTCACAGCCTCTGCTTTAGCTACCTGAGCCACTTGGGGTCCATCTCTGTGTTCTAGCCCTTTGTGTTCCCTGCAGGATTTGGTTCGTAGAAAAAATTCACTGCTAAACTAGTTTGAAAAGACACAGACGGTCCCCTGCCTCTGATGCCTTATTAGTTCTAAGCCCTTGGGTGATGCATGGTGTTCAGCAGCCAGCTTCAAAGTCCCCCAGAGAAGAGACTCCCAATTCCAGTTCTGCCTGGCCTCTCTCCTCACCATCTGGGACCCCCTCTCTTCACCATCTGGGGCCTCCTCTCCATCTGGGGCCTCTCCTCACAGATCGTGGTCCTCTGGTTCCAGGCTCATTAGTTGGGACAAATGACCTCCCTGGCCAGGGACAGGAGCCTTTAGGGAAAGTCTGATATCCCCCTGGGAGGAGCAAATAGACTCTGGTAACTTGGGGATGGAGCAGGGGGTGGAACAGGGGGAGAACAGGCTGGGGAATGTGGCCTTGACCTGGAAGGAAGGTTTCTCTGTAAAACATCTGCCTCCACCTGTGATGCTGGCAGAAAATTTCAGCTGCTTAAGGTCCATGTGCTTGCAGGAAAAGTTGCAGAGGGCTGAGGGGCGTAAGGAATGGTCTCCCCAAAACATAAGCAAATATACCCGGATGATTCTCAGATAGCAAGAGCCCAGGATCCTCCAGCCACTGATCTCTCTCCACTCTCTGCCGTCTGAAGGTCACTTGTCAAAATCTCTTGCGGTAGACAAGAAAAGGCAGTTAAAAAGAATACATGCAGAAGGTCCCTGTTCACATCAGTGTGATACCTTAACGTCTGCATGCCTGTTTGTCTTCGCTCTTCTCTGAAGAGGATAAAGGGTGCAGATTATTGGGCCCGTTTTACATGAGGAGAAACTGAGGCTCAGAAATAGCAGATGCTGGAGAGCATGTGCTGAAACTGAATCTCCCCTGAGCAGGGGAGGGTGGTGTGGCCAGAGGAGAGGCAGCTACTGGGAGTGGGGGATGAGGTGGCTTTGTCCCCAGCGACCCCATAGTGGTGACTGCCAGTTACAAAACACGTCAGGTGACACCTGTCATGCCAGGAAAGTGTTGTTAGGTCCCTGCAATGAGGAAACCAAGTCAGAGAAAGTTCTCTCTGCTAGGGAAAGGCTGCCAGGTCTCTACGGTGGCGAATTTGATGAATCTACTAAACCTGGCAGAGGGACGCCCAGAGAGCCAGTAAAACATGATTTCTTGGTGTGTCTGTTACATATTATCGGGGAAGAGATTAGCATTTGAATCAATTAGAATTAGATAGACTTGCGGGGCAGAAGTTAGGTCAATTGACTCGGAAGGAGCCTGTCACACACACCTGGATTGCAGTCTTGGGTCTGGAGGGAAACAACCAGTGAGAACAACTAAATAAAAATAAAAGAAAGATGCTTCTCCTTCCTCTCTCTTCCTGCCTGCCTACTCACCTTCATTTCTGCCTGTACCTTTCCTTCAAAAAAAAAGAGGAAAGAATTAAATTGACTAAAGAAGAGCGCCCTTACCAATCAAGTGGGCACCATCCAATCTCTTGAGCAGGGTGATCGCACATGCTGGTTTGACTGGGATTGTCTGGTTTAGCAATAGTGAACCGCTCCTTCGTCCTGTACTAGCCCGATCACCTGCTGCACCCAGCCTGCCAGGCCTGATGATGCTCCAGTTGACCTTGGTTTCTGCTTTGAAATTAAGGTAATCTACCCTTGGGGGTCTAAATAGGACCAAAAGATAGAAGAAGGTGAATTGCTCTCTGCCTCCCACCCTAGTCATCATCAGCACCCCTGGCTTTCAGGGCTGTGGACTCTACTGGGACTTACAACACAGAATCCCTCCCTGGCCCCAGCTCTCAGGCCTTCAGTTTTGGACTCACACTGTCCCACCAGCCCTCCTGGGCCTCCAGCTTATAGACGGCCTATCATAAGACTTTTCTGTCTTCCTCATGCAGGGAATCCGTCATAATAAATCTCTCTTTTTTAAATAAATCTTTTTTATGCCAACGACACCTTTTTTTTTTTTAAAGGCAAGGCGCAGACAAAAATGAAGGCACGTAGACAGGCAGGAAGAGGGAGGAGGAAGCATCTTTCTTTATTTTATCGTTATTCAGTTGCTCACACTGCTTGCTTCCCCCTGGACTCAGGATTTGAATTCAGGGCTATGTGGCCTGTGCTTCTTCGGAGGAGATTGACCTAGCCATTACTCCACCAGGGCCCGCCCACAAGAAATCTTTATATGGATTGATAGATTCTATTTCTCAGGAGAGCCCTGATGCGGGGACAGCATAACTTGAAATCTGCAGGGCAGTAGGCAGATGTATGAATAGTGGACTAACTGGCAAAACCTGGAAGAAACCCCAGGGGGGATCTCAGCTTAGCAGCCTGCATCTAGGACACACCCCTGGGTGTTCAAGGTATTTTTTTTCTCCAGGGAACCTAGACACGCCCAAAGCCCCTAACTGTCATGTACATACAGAATCCATCTTGCCTGTGTGAGAGGCAGGCCGCTGAGGTCCCGCACGCGCGCACGTGTGCATTCTCTTGACATAACCTCAAAAACTCACTGTGTGTTCCTGTCCAACGATTCTCTCCACGAATTCTTTCTGGAGGAACCCAGTGTCTCATCAGCCTGTCTCAGCTCCCTTCCCGCCTCTTCAAGCCCTAAAACAGATTTTAATCCCAGACTGACCAACATCCAAGCCCAGTCTCTCTCCTGGACAGCGTACTGTCTCTAGAAGTTTTCTAGAAGTTTCTTCCCACCAAGTGCTGGGGAATCTGCTCTGCTGTTTTGCACAGATAAACACACTGCTTAGTGCCTATCATGGGCTCAGTACTCTTCTAAGTCTTTCAAAATCCTATTCATCCTTCAAAGCCCTTTTCCAGGTTGTCAGGACCCCCCACAAGAGCAAGCTTTAGCCAGGGATCAAAGTTCAAATATCAGCACAGTGAATTGTCCCTGGCGCCACCCAGCCGAGAAAAGGAATACAATCATCTGGAGATAAGGAAAGCCCACGGACAGACAGTCTGACACAGGGATGTGTCCCACGTGTAGTACATGACCAGGGCGGACCCTCTGCACAAAAGAACAAAGGAACGGCTCCAGATGAAGAAGCCCACCCATAACTTCAAAGGACAATTTCACCTTGCCCAATCAGGGACTGAAACCTGGCCTGATGACTCTCTTTCCATCCCCCTTCCATGTGGGTTTTTCCATTAAAACCCAGGCCACCGGCAAGGCAAACGGAAATGGAGTCATAGCCTCCCTTGGCTGACCCATTCCCTCTGTCTGCTCCCCACTAATAAACCCCCATCTTGCTTCCTTGCTGTGCCTGTCTGATGTCTGCAGGGACCCTGAACCCACGGGGCCTGGACCTCCCTTGGTCACCTCCATGCCTTTACCCTCTAATTAAATCTCTGCCTGCTCACTTGCCTGACTCTGTTGTGGATTCTTTGCGTGACCTGAAACCCCACAAAGGTTATATTTTCCCATTGTAATCTTTTTGGTCCTTAGAGAGGTGAGCCAAGTTCTCAGAAGTCACATATCAAGTAAGTGGTAGAGCTGGGTTCATCCCAGGCCTCCAGGACCCCAGAGCCCATACCTTTCCAGAGCCCTGTCAGTTTTTCCTAGGTCCCCAGTGAAGTGACCTGAGGAGAGTTCTCTCTGGGTGTGAGGTAGTTTCTGGTGTCCTGGGTGGTGCCTGCTGGGGTTGGCACCTTTCTGTGGTTAAATCAGCCATCGCAGAGCACCACCTTGCTCCCTCCTGGCCCAGCCCAGCCCAGCCCAGGACTCCTGGCCCTGGGAGCCGAGTGGCATGGGCAGTGGAGTGGGAGGGAGAGCCCTTTGGAGATGCAGCAAGTTCAGGCCTGACCTGGCCAGGGGCCAAGGAGGATGCTTCAAGCAAAACACCTCATGCAGGAGCCCGGTTTCCCAGGCTCCTTCAGGGTGGCAAATGAAAGGGTATCCCTGGGGGTGGGGACACCAGAGGTCTTTGGACCTACAGCTCTGCTTGGGGAAGGTTGGGAAATTTCTTGGGTCCAGGGCCCACCTTGAAACGTGAATTTCAACCTGAAACACAGCCCTCCATCACCCTGGCCATGAATCCTTCCAGACCACTGTATGCTAATGTTAAAAAGTTTCTGAATCAACGACTAAACAAATCACAGAGCCTGTTCGTATTTATGAATACTTTTCAGGTTAGATTCCTAGAAGTAGAACTGATGGGGGGACAGCATAGTTTGGAATCTACAGGCCAGCATGCAGATGTTAGTAAACTAATAGGTAAAACCTGAAAGAGACCCCAGGGGGATCTCAGCATAGGCAGCCTGCATCTAGTATGCACCCCTAGATACTGGAGTCTTTCTCCAGGTAACCCAGACACACCCAAAGCCCCTACCCCTCATATATACAGAATTCATCTTTCCTGTGTGTGAGAGGCAGACAGCTTAGGTCCTGGACATGCACATCTGTGCTTTCTCTTGATGAACCCTTTCCAGCCCCTCAAGGCACCTCAACTATTTATGCTTTTAAAAAATAAGCCTGCTGGGTGTTCCTGGCCAATGGCTCTCTCCACGAATTCTTTCTGGATGAATCCAGGATCTCATTGGGGTGTCTCAGCTCCCTCCCCTGCATTAGAAATGGGGAGCCCTTGATGCAAATTATACACTAAAAAAATAGAGGGTACCCTGCCTTGAGCAGTGTATGGTGGAGAGGGGGCTCCCCAGGGCTCTTGTCATCAGCAAACGCATTTTAAATTCCTAACACCAAACACCATGCCTGTAACTGCACTCAGCGCGTCCTCATTGAATGCGTGTAGGGACTCTTAGCATCTGCCAGATCAAAGTTTGACCCTGTTGCATATTTTAAGTCATTTACGCAAGTCTGACAATGATGCTATGAAGTGGCTCGTGTTAGCCCCATTTTATAGAGGAGGAAACTGGCACAGAGGGTGCGAGGATTGGCCAGGGACCCTGCTCTACTTTCCAGCCATCTCCGCTGCTCCCAAGGCTGACCTCTGCCCACCCAGTGCCCCGGGTCTGCCCGGAATCCAGAAGTTGTGCGGCGTTTGGGGAAGACAGTGGGAGCAGCAAAGGGCAGGGACTCCCCTCAGGAGTTTCCTTCCTTTGGTCTTGGGGACCATTAGCTTGTGCTGCTTGTGACTGGAGGCCTGAAAACTGTCACCTTGTGTATTTGGTCCAGCTTTCTGGCTTATGATGGCAGGGTCTGCTTGGTACCAGCTTCTCTATCATAGCGATCCATGAAGATCACTTTTCTTGCTATTAAGATACTATTTTTTTAATTAATTATTTTTTAAATTAAATTTTAAACATTGCATTCTCATATACATAACAATAAAATTTCCATTTTATGGTGTGCCCTGGTGGAGTAGTTAGGTCAAGTGCCTCTGAAAGAGCACATTGCCCTGGGTTCGAGTTCGGGTTCTGGGGGGAAGACACCCAATGAGAACAATTCAATAAAAATAGACTAAATAAAATGCTTCTTCCTGCTCTCTCTTCCCGCCTGCCTACTCACCTTCATTCGTGCCTGTATCTTTCCTTAAAAAAAACAAATAAAATGTCAATTTTAACCACATTTAAGGGTATAGTTCAATGACATTAAGCAATTCACATTATGCAACCATCACAACCAGCCATCGCCACACATTTCCATCCGGTAAAAAACTCTGAACCCATTTCACCGCTCCCCATCCCCCAGCCCCCAGCCCCCTTCTGCCATCATGAATCCTACTACTCTAGGAGCCTCGTGCAACTGAATGTTTCTTGAACGTCTTTTTTAAACTTTGAAAACATTACGGATAATCGCTAAGGGAAAAGTAGAAAAACACAGGCAAGGTGGAGGAAGGAAAGATACCCAACAATCCATCACTGTAGAATAGTTTTCTATTTATAGTCGCACTTCCTTGGCGCTGTCAAAGCAACTGATGCGCTTCGCCGCAAGGGGAGCTAGAGAGCTGAGGTTGATGGAAGCGCCTAATGGCTCATCCCAATGGACCTACCTGAAGACACTTTTTTTTTTTTTTTTTAAAGGAAAGGTACAGGCAGGAAGAGAGAGGAGGAAGAATCATTTTATTTAGCTGTTCATCTTGATTATTCCCGCTGGTCCCAGGGTTCTCATCCCAGGGCCTTGGGATGCATGTGGACTGCACCTCACCATTACTCCACCAGGGGGGCTGAAGACACGTTCTTGACCTTCCAGCAATGGGGTTTGTTTTAACCAGTCACATACAGACAGGGTTTTCCAGGCTTCATTCACACAATAACATGAATCCCCTTTCAACACTGAGAAACCGGGACTCTGGAACCCAAGAGGCGTGGTCCCTTCCACCCCTCGGGTAGCTTTTAACAAACAAATATATTCAGTCATCATTTGGGCTGATTTTGTTTTGGTGGGGATTTTTAAAGTAGATCTAGGAGCAGTAACTGTACCTCCGCATCACCACCTACTTAGCACTGAGCTCTCGGAAAGCAATTTAGTTCCTGTTCCCAGAGAATCTAAATGCTAATCACAGGCCAGTTTGGTGCTGGATACGGAGCTGGCAAAGGTGTGCCCTTTTGAGAAGTCATCACATAACTAGAGCTACCATTTCTTCTGCTTTTCCGTGGGACAGCTGGGTAATTAACACGCAGTATTGTATTCCTTGGGGGGGGGGGCATTGTTACTTCCCCTGAGGGAAGCTCAGAGTGGTGAACTGATTAGCTTTAACTCATAGTTGACAGATGATAAAATCTAGATAATCATCATCATCTTCATTTCTTCTAATCATCATTACTGTTAGAGTTAGTTAGCATGCATTGAACATCTACTAGGTGTTGGCAAAGATTTAAATATTATACACACTGAAAAATATCTGAAGCCGAGTAAAATGAAAAAGTAAAATATTAAAATTTAGGTGAGCCCTGGTGGAGCAGCGGTTAGGCCAATCACCTCCAAAGGAGCAAGCCACATACCCCTGGGTTCAAGTCGTGGATGAGGTGGGAATGGTGGTGGAAGTAACTACTGTGAACAACTAAATAAAAACAAAGATGCTTCCTCCTATTCTCTCCCTGCTGACTCACCTTCATTCCTGCCTGCACCTTTCCTTAAAAAAAAAAAAAAAAAATTAAACACTATATAATTTTATTATAACATTGCATTGGCCGCTAGTTCCATCACCCCATTTTACAGAAGGTAAAACAAACAGGGAGTTCTCCCAAAGCAACCTTGCCAGTCCATGGAGGAACTGGAATTCAAACCAGGTCCTCCGCCCCTCACAGAGCTATCCTTTGGCTTGCTTGGCCCTTGACCCTGACCTCTGACCCACTTGCAGATGCTAAAGCCCTCCCTCTTCACAGCCACCCTGTCTGCAGGTAACACTGACACTGTCTCACTGTCATAGGTCCCTGCAAACTTGGGGGCAGATCCCATCCACTCTGACAGGCTGGGTTAGAGGCCTTTGGGATTTGTCTTCTCTTTCTGCAAACCACCCAGTGTTGTGACTATGAGCCAGGTGTCAGAACTAGAGATTCTACCAGCGACACACCCCAGGGCTGACTTGCTTGTTCTTTCTCAAGTACTGGCAAGTTTGGCCACGATCTCTATCTGGAATTGGTGGGAAAAATCAGGCCCCCAAATGTGAATTTCATGTCTACTATCCACCAAGAGAAGTTTGAGCTCTTATTGAAAACAGCGTTTTCTACCTTCTGGTTCCTTCTGGTGAGCTGTGAAGTTAACCTCTCCCACCCCTCTGTTTTTAAAATGGATTCTTTCTTTTGCTCCCCTGCAATTTGTTAAGACTCATCAATGATATGTAAATTACATACAGTGAAATGTGTTGATTTTAAGGTACAATTTGGTGGGTTTTTTTTTTTAAAGGAAAGGTGCAGGCAGAGCAGGCAGACAGGCAGGAAGAGAGAGGAGGAAGAACACCTCCATTTTAGTTGTTCACACTGGCTGCTCTCTCTCCCAAACTGGGCACGGGAACCCAGGGGCACGTGGCCTGCATCCCTCAAAGGTGGTTGTCCTAACCAGGTGCTGTTCAGCAGGGTGTGCAACCAGTTTGGTGAGTTTTGACAAGTGTGTACAACTGATTAGTCCACACCCCTCTAAAGATACCAAACATTTTCTAGGTTCCAGAAAGTTCCCTCCCTAGCTCGTGCTCCCTGGGCACTCGCTGAATCCAAGTCACATCATTGGACAGTTTTGCGACTCGGTGACTGGGTGCCGGTTCTCAAGGGCCCCAGAGCAGAGGGACACCCCATCTTAGCCCGCACAGAGCTGCCCCTTGAAGGGCAGAGCAGAACAGGTAATTTCACCTGGTGGGGTCCCAGGTAATGAGATGCACATGTGAGATACAGAAATAACCCAGCAGAGTCTTTCCAGAGTTCAGATACCTCAGGAGTCTGTGTGCATGCACATGTTTTTTCTAACAGTGCCCCTGCAAAGGGAAGGTCCAGATGGGGAGTTGGACCCAGCACACTTTTCACAGATGGGAAGGGGTAGTCCCATTTACAAGTTATTTTTTTCAGTGACCTCCCTCAGCCAGTGAGGGTTTCAGGATCCCTGACTCCAGGACCAGTGCTTTTTGCTTCCCAACCTTTTGTCTGTGCCTCCTCCTTCAGGAGCCAGCTCGGTCTCTCAAGCCTGGACCATCCGGGACTTTGTCCGCTGTCAACTCACCAGGCTGGTTCTAGGTTCTACAGTCCAAAGCTCAGCACTGACCCTCTCGTTGCAAAGACCCTCTCCTTGACCAAACTCTACTTGGGCTCTTCTGATCTCTCTTCCCAATGGGGCCCTGACTTTCGGACTTTCAGGCTCCTTTCTGCATTGTCCTGCATCCTTCGTAAGGGAAAAAGGCCTGCCCGCTGCTTCCCAGCCATGAAGACAGCCGTAAAGCCGCCGGAGCTAGCAGAGCCAGAAAACATCCTGTGGTCTGAGCTGCAGGCAACTGATAGGTCACCCACAGATGAAGAACTTCCCTAATTACTTGCAAATGGAATCTTGTGTGTGTGTATAGCTCCTGTGAAGAGTTTACAAATAAATTACTTAGGTTCGGGCTTGTAAGCATTCCCCCACCCCCTCTAATTTACACCTCTCTAACCTGTAGACGTGCACCCTCACCTGCAAATCCATACTCAGACTCTGGAGAATAATCTCGGAGCCCGTTGATGTTAAAAACTTGCCAACACTGCAAAAAGTGCTTGCTTGGTTTCTCGCAGGAGCCACAACACTTTCAGTCAATTTGTCCCCCACGCCCCACCCTCGGGATTTGTGATGTCTCACCCTCCATTTCTGATGAGGTTCCACGTGCCCCACTGTCCCTGGGTTAAGTCCGAACTTCCTGGCCTGCCCTCAGTGAGCATGTCCTCAGCTCCGCGGTTGTGATTATAATGAGAAGTGATGTTATTTGGTCATTCTCATTTCCAGCTAAAACTCTGGTAATTTCCTACTAAGAGCCAGAGGGGCATCTTTTGTTATAATATTTGCTTTTGTCCTCAGTTCCTGAAATAGTTCCAGGACCATCAAGGTAGAATTGTGTCTTTTGTTATTCAAAACCAGCCCCTTGTACCCACATTCTGTTAATGTGATGAGTTTCAGAAAGTCCTGAAGATTGGAGCTGGTTGCCTGGGGAAAGAGTTAGAACCTCTGGT
Source organism: Solenodon paradoxus (assembly GCA_004363575.1). Lineage (NCBI taxonomy): Eukaryota > Metazoa > Chordata > Mammalia > Eulipotyphla > Solenodontidae > Solenodon > Solenodon paradoxus. The sequence goes on along the minus strand of RJWH01003829.1, from coordinate 80,196 downwards.
CCCCTTCCAGTCCCCAACCTCCAAGGTGAGGATGGGGACTGAAGACTGGGTTCCATCATCATGGCCAGTGATTTAATCATGCTATCCTTGCAACGAAGCCTCCATAGAAAGCGAAATTGTGGCATGCCCTGGTGGAGCAGTGGTTAGGTCAGTTGCCTCCTCCAGAGCAAGCATAGCCTTGGGCCCGAGTCCCCGGTCAGAATATGGGGGGATTAAGCAACCAGCGTGAACACGTAAAAATAAAATAAAGTACTTCTTCCTCCTCTCTCTTCTTGTCTGCCTGCCTACTCGCCTTCATTCCTGCCTGCACGTTTTCCTTTTTTTTTTTTTTTTTAAGCCAAAATGACAGGGTTTGAAGAGCGGTCCCCAGAGGGTCTGGGGGCGCCACCCCTCTCCCTGTTTTCCCTGTGCTGCTCTTCTCGCTGTCTCTTCCTGACTTGTGCACTTTTATACTAAATCAGGAATGTAGGAAGGAAGATGCTTTCCTGAGTTCTGTGTGTTCCTCTAGGAAGCGAATCAAATCCAGGAGGGGGTTGGGCTCCTGTGCTCTGTGGCCAGTTGGTCAGAAGCTCAGGTGACAGCACGGACTTGCAGTGGCGCTGAGCGGGGAGGGGACAGTCTGGTGGGATGATCCTTTAACCTGTGGGGTCTGATGCTAATGGTTGGTGGATAGTGTTGGAAGTGAGTTACACTGTAGGACCTCAGTTCTGGGGCCCCCCTGCGCCCCCCCCACATTTGGTGACATGGGGCAAAAGTGCTCAGAGTATAAGGAAAACGATAGTGGGTTTTCTTTTTGTTTGTTTCCAGTTGGTTTAGCCAGCACCCCCCTTACCCAATGTTTCTTCTTAGTGGTTTCTGTCACTGACCTCCCACAGCCTACTCTTTGGCCATACAGTTCTGTGTTGTATTTGGAGGATGAGCCTGATTTTTCTCCCTTGTGGCAAAATCCCATTGAAGCGGTCCCTCCATTTATGGCAATAGGGCCTCTGATCAAGTGTTTCTGAACAGGGGTCAGGAATTCTTTTCCCTTTGACAACAGGACCCACCCTGCAGGAGGGTGTCTGATGAGCTGCAGAACTATGCCCTCAGAGGCCGGCCCTGGTGCTTTGTCATTTCTGTGAGCCTTACCAGGCCTGGCCCAGCACCAGGGACCCGCTAGTGACTCAGGAGGATCTGAAAGGTGATGGTGATGTGGGGACAGCATAGCTTAAAATCTATAGGGCAGTATGCCCATGTGTGAGTAGAAAACTGAGACATCTAAGAGCAAACTCCCCAAAAGCAAGGACCCCAATTTAGCAACTTGAGTCTAGGACACACCCCTAGCTACTCGGCCATTTTTTACTCCAGGTGACCTGGACACACCCACCAAGGAAGAAGTCCCCACCCTCACATATATTCAGGAATCCATCTCGCCTGAGTGAGAGGCAGGCAGCACAGGTCCTCCACACATGTGCATCCCCTTGATGTAGCTTTCCTGCCCGCAGGGAGCTTCAACTCGCTGTTTCTGCTTCTAATAAACTTGCTGCGTGTTCCTGACCAAACAGCTCTCTCCACGCATTATGTGGACGGACCCAGCGTCTCATCAGTGTGTCTCCATCACCCTCGTCCACATCAATGGGTTGATACCAGTCCCCCAACCCTGGCCCATCTCAACCTCCATATTCAAGTCTTTGAGGTGACACATTGTGGCCAGTTTAAAGAAGGACTGTCCAGGGACCTTCCCCATCTCTAAGGCCAAGGTTTGGCATGCAGGTAGGGGTTGTTTTTTTTTTTAAGGGAAGGTGTAGGCAGGAATGAAGGTGAGCAGAGGCAGGCAGGAAGGGAGGAGGGAAAACACTTTACCTGAACATGCTTCCTTCCTTTTGGCACCTCTTTGTAAAAGCCTTTTCTTCTCCAGTTAGCTCCGGAAAATGGCCACCTTTCCCGGGTCTGCAAACAGCACTGGCTTGAGCTCTTGCAGATTTGCTCAGTGACCAGTCTTGAGTGTGGGGTCCGTCCTGTTGTCTCACGGATACGCAGCAGCACCCCTGGAGTCCACCCACCAGATACCGGCATCGCCTTTCCCAGTTACGACAACCCGACATGTCTCCAGTCTCCCGACAGGGCCTGCTGTTCCTGCGAGCAATCGCCTCCCCGCAGCTGGGAACCATGGAGTTCCTGGAAAGAATTGTTTGCAGCTGTGGAGCAGGAAGACGGCTGGAGAGGGGCTTCTGGGGAGGGGCTGCCCAGAACCAGATGTTTAACTTTGATCAGGACATCGAAGCCCACTTTACAGCCACGTGTTTCCTCTCTGGGAGGGGGCCTCGGAGACCGCTCTTTTCAGTTATAAACGGTCCTGGGGGCACAGTGGAGTCTGAGGGAATTGCCAGGCTCCCTCAGCACAGTGAAAGGTGCTGACATGTGAGTGATGTCGTGGTTAAGGAAGGGGAATCCAAGTCCACAGAGAGCAGGGGAAGAAGTGAGTTTGAGATCCATCTGGGCCTGCTCTGGATGGCTGTGTGACCTCAGGCCGGTCACTTACCCTCTCTGTGGTGAGAGGACCCAGTGCAGCCAGGCACGGGCGGCGGGGAGCGCCCTGAAGAATGTGGGGTCTGCAGTCGCTGCCCGCGACGTCAGCATTTCTGTTTCAACTCTGTGCAGTGGTGCTGAGCATGGCTGCTGCAAAAGTTTTCTAACAGCCTCAGGATGTTGCGCTCTCTCTGGAAAAACAAAACCAAATGTAAAGACTGTCTCCCCAGGGGCAGATCTGAGGGCAAATGAATGTTTCTAGTGATGCCGTGCAGACAGCATGAGAGCCAGGACTGGGCCTCTTTCCAGAAAGGGGGAGAATCAAGAGTTAGAAGGAAGCCCGAGAGGTCACTTCATGATTTCTTGCTTCAATGCTGCACTGGCTCAAATGTTCTTAGAAAGTGGGATTTTTTTCTGAAAAAATGTCTGGAACAGGTGCTCCCTGATGGCTCAGGGGTTAAGCCCGCACCTGGGGTGCAATCCAGGTACAGTCAATATGATGCGGAGGAGGGTGAGCAAGACACACCCATGAACGCTGGATCCAGAAAGAATCCATGGAGAGAGCTATTTGATCAGGATCATAAGCAAGTTTATTAAAAGTAGAAGCAGCAAGTTGAAGCTCCCTGCAGGAGGGAACGTTACATCAAGGGGATGCGCATGTGTGTTTACAGTCTGTGCTGCCTGCCTCTCACTCAGGCCCGATGGATTCCCGAATATATGAGGGGTGGGGACTTCTTCCTTCCTGGGTGTGTCCAGGTTACCTGGAGTAAACACGGAGCTAGTATCTAGGGGTAGGTCCCAGACTGGAGTTGCTAAGGTGGGGTCCTTGCTCTTAGAAGTCTCATCTCAGGTTTTGTCAGTTAATTTTCCGCTCATTCATCCGCAGACTGTCCCATAGATTTTAAGCCGTGCTGTCCCTGAATCACAAAGGCCTCCAAAGGGAACAACTAAATGAAAATGCTTCTTCTTCCCCTTTCTTTCGGCCTGCTGCTAGCCTGCCTTCATTCCTGCCTGCCTTCCTTCCTCTTAAAAAATAAGAAACGTGTCTGAAGGAGATTGAAGACACACACACACACACACACACACACACACACACACACACAGAGTGGCATTTAAAGAAAGGAAGTTTAACTACTTAATTCCATGTCGTTAATTTGCAGTGCCTTATAGCCACCCAGCCCCTTGTAAACCCCTAGTAAACAAATCTATAAAATAGCGTTGGAATGAGGTGTGCGTGTGGGCTCGAGCCCAGAGGTGCAGTGGCGCAGTGTAGGAAAAGTGGAAATCCCTTTGGACAAGTATTGAGAGAAGATACCAAGGCGAGGCTCTCTTAATCAGTCAAATATTGAGAGAGAGAGGAGTGAGCAAACCCATTGAGTGAGTAATTGCCACCAGGGTCTATCTGTTTGAAATCCTTCTCTCCTCGGGCTTCTGATTAGATGATCCAACATTCTGTTTTGTTCTGGAAGGCCCTGGTTTTGGAGATCTGAATATGTCGGAGCCCAGGAAGTTTATTTCTGGTAGAAATCTTAACTCTGGGTAATTCCCCCATTCTTTATTCTAAAATTTCCTGAGAGCCTGCAGAGCTCACTGGAACTCAGTTCAAAATAATTCATGTGCTGGGTGTGTGCTTGTGGCTTGTGACTGAGATGCTATAAAATCCAAGGACCAGGGTTTGAGACCCGGGGCTGGAGTGAAAAACCAAATGGACAACTTGATTAAGATGCTTCTTCTTTTCCCTTTTCCTCCCCCTCCTCCCCCTCCCTCCCTCCCTCCTTTCCTTCCTTCCTTCCTTCCTCCCTCCCTCCCTCTCAAGAAAAAAATGGAAAGCATTCAATGCCAAAGTGGCACATCCTGGGGAGGCCTGCTCTGAACATCGTGGGGAGGCCTGGTCTTCTGGGCTGGCCCAGTCCTTGTCACATGGCACTAAAGGAGTCCTTTATCTGGGTGAACCTCAATTTCTCCTCTCTAGAAAGAGGGTGCTGCTGCCGGTGCTGTGGAAGGGATGCGGGTGGCTGGCTCCTGCAGCAGCACCCCGTAGCATCCTGGGCTTGTTAACATATTACCAGACCCGGGTCTGCTGCCGCTGCCCCAAAGGCCAGTACTCGAGAGAACGAGACGGCAGGTCTCGTTGAGGTGCCAGTCGAGGGACGGGGAGACCTGCTGGGTCTCAGATCCACTTCTCCGACTGAAGGGAGCACAGGAGTTATTCAGACAAAGTCCACGTGCTGGGGGGCGGTGGCAGGAGGTGACGGGTCTGGGGAATTCTGCCGCCATTGGTGGGGGCAGCAAGTTTGGCGGCCACAGGGTCTCCTTATCAGGCTGGTGACAAGTGTGTGAGCCTCAGAGAAAGAGCACCGCGTCTGTCATCTGGGTCTCTCCAGTTTAGTGTGTCTGTCACTAGATCACAGGTTAATGAAATGTCATAGATTTTTCAGTCTTGCTGGAGGGTTGATCACTGAGTCCCAGCGGACTGTCTGGCTGCAACATCACCGCACTGTGACAAAGCAGCTGGGTTCTCAAAACCGCCCAGGCTGTGTCCTTCTCCAGAGCTCACCTGCGTTTGCAGGTGCAGTAGGGAACTGATTGAAGTGTGTGTCAGGACCCCTGCAAGAGCAAGCCTTAGGCCAGGGATCAAAGTTCAAATATCAGGGCAGTGAATTGTCCCATGCAATCAATGGATCCATAAGGGGAAAGCCCACGGATGAGTCTGACATGTGGGTCCCACATGCGGTATGTGACCAGGGCAGACCTTTTGCACAGAGGAACAAAGGAACGACAATGGTTGAAGATGCCCACTAATAACTTCAAAGGACAATGAATGTCACCTCGCCCAGTCAGGGACTGACACCTGGCCTGAGGACCCTCTCTCCATCCTCCTTCCTCACCACGTGGGTTTTTCATGAGAAACCCGGGCCACAGCACAGTGGACTGGCTCTGGACCTCCCTGGGTTGGCTCCATTCCGTCACCCTCTAATGAAATCTCTGCTTGCTCACTCGCCTGACCGTCGCGGGTTCTTTGAGTGACCTGAATTCCATAGTGCGGACTGGAGAGAAGGCCCCATGGGGATGGCAGAGAGCAGGGGTGCTCACCTTTGAAGCCCTCACCTGGGGGGCTCGTTGGCTAATATAGCAAGTTTCCAGGTGGCAAGATGCTATTAACTTTTCTGGCTGTCAGTCTGGCACCTTTTCTCATTCTCCCCTGTCATAGGGGGTCTTCTGATAATTTGTGGCTTCCTTTCACCTGCTCAGCCCAGGTCCCACCTTCCTCCTCTCTCAGCCTGACCTCGGATTCCTTTTCGCCCTTAGGCACCTTCGTTGTGGCTCTTCTCCCTCTTCTGCCCCCTAATACCTTCTCATTCTTTAAGGTACAGCTCAGACAACGTTCTTGGCGTTTTTCGTTAAAGCCCTCCTAGGTCAGTTGACCCGGTCAGTTAAATCCAAATAGGTTCCATGGACTTGATCTCCTGATAGGTGACTCACTGCTCAATGTAGATCACGTCCTCCAGGAAGCCTCCCGGCACTTCTCAGACTTGACCAGTTGAACCCTGTGCTCATTCCTCATAAGCCATCTATTTCTTTTGTAGGGACTGTGAATCCCAAGGGGGAGAGGCTGCGTCAGCCTACTCAGCATGCCCAGTTCTCTTGGTGATTTCACTGACGCCAGCAGAGGGCACCTCAGCACCACAAATCCACCTGTGGGGGTCACCTCTGGGCTGAACACCCAACCTTCCTGTCCTTGGGAGGCCTCAGGACAGAGGCTTCCCTTGTTCTCTGAGAACAAGGTCACTATGGTTAAGCCCTGGGACATGGGCCAGACATTCCTAGCTGTGTAATCTTGCACTTTGTGACTTGACCATCTGACTCTCACTTTTCTCTTCTATGAATTGGCTATAGGAATGCCTCCTGGGAGGTTATGAATTTTTAATAAACAGATCAGGTGAAGGGCTTAGCTCAGAGCCTGGCTCAGGACTAAAACATCCACCACTCACTAGCTAGGTGACCCTGGACTAATGATTTTTGCCTCCCTGTGCCTCAGTTTCCTCATCTGTAAAATGGGGGGGAAATTTAAATCACCTCCTCAAAGGGCTGCTGTGTAAAGTAAGTGTATGCTGACATGTGATTGAGTCTTTGTTATTACTTAAATAAAAGCGTGGTATTTATTTTTTTAAAGAGAAGAAGGAAGGGACAGGAGGAAGAAGCATTGTAAAGAAGGAAGAAAGAAGGGGGAGGTGGAAGCACTTTTATTCATTTATTTATTTTGATTGTTCCCCTGGCCCCAGGGTCCACACCCCAGCTGCCGGCTTAGTGCCTGAGCCATCAGGGTGCACCGTATTATCATGGTTATTTGATGACAGTGATCATGATCAGTTGCCCCTTTCCAAAGCTGATTATGGGTCCAGAGTAAAGGCTGCTCCCCCTGCGTTTCTGGGCTCCCCCTGTTCCCCAGAGTTATGGCTCCAGGTGGGTCAGGATCCGTTTCTCAACTTATTTCGGAAGAGCGGGTTGAAGCTCCTGACCTGAACTGGGGTGCCAGGTGGCATCTGGAAACTTGGCTCCCCTGAGCCTGGCTGTAGCTTTTGGCAGAAGGGGGAGTTCGGGATGTGTTCCCCTGCCCCCCAGCTCACAGAAGCAGATACCCTGGGTCCCTTAGCAGAGTGGAGGCCATGGGCAGCAGGGGGCCTGGGGGCCTGCTCAGCCTTACAGCTTAACTCAGTGGGTGGGGTGCTTGGAAGGTCACCTCTCTCCATCCCAGAAGCGGGGCAATGTGACCTCCTCTCTCCCTCCAGGATGGGTAGCTAAAGCATCTTCACCCAGTGGAGTGAGAAGCGGGGGAAACATTTTGGACCCAAGTGATACTGCTTTAAACTTTGAGCCCTGACTGCTTCTTACCAACCGTGTGACATCAGACAAATGGCCTCACGTCTCTGAACCTCAGTTCCTTCGTCATGATGCTGAGAGGAGTGAAAGTGCTATATGCCTACAGCACATGTGCTGCCTTCACTCCTGCTGTTGTCAGGAAGGTTCTCGCCCAAATGAGATGGCCCTCACCGCGACGGTGGTTCAACTTGGGATGTTTCAACTTTGCGAAGGAACGAAAGTGGGAAGCGGTCCACAGAAACCGTTCTTTGAATTCTGATCTTTTCCTGGGCTTCTAAACACGCTGCTGCAGCTCCCAGCCAGGAACTCAGTCAGTGAGCAGAGACTCGACGCTTTATTATAAAACGGGCACCGGGCGGGGTGACTTGTCCCAAATGCGGTTCCGAGCCTGCGTGCAGTGGGCGGGGCTCAGCCGTGCTGTTCCGCAGATCGGCGCCAAAATGCAGTTTCCACTTGCGAATCAGCTTCCGGTGGGTTGATGGGGCTGAAATCCCCTTGTGAGTGGAGGAAGACCGGTGTCAGACGATATTCTCGGGCGCGCCCTGGCGGCCCAGCGGTCTAGCACCCCCCACGTGCATCTCAAGGTCCTGGGTTCAAGACCTGGGGCGGGAGGGAAACACTGTGAGCGACTAAAGAAAAATAAATGAAGTGAGAAAAAAAACAAAAGGGTTATATTCTGGGTACAGCCCGTCGACTCAGGCATTAAGTCTGTTCCTGTGTAGTCCGCATACAGCCCAAGGATCCAGGTGTGTTACCTGAAGATGGGGAGCGGGCGTGGGGGGCAATCAAAATGAGCAACTAACTAATTAAAGTGTTTCTTCCTCTTCTCTCTTCCTGCCTGCCTACTTGCCTCCTTCCTCTTAAAAAAAAAAGAAAGAGGGTGTACCTTTGTGGCTCAGGTGGCTGACATTCTGGTGTGAGAACCACACAAAGCCACAGAGCCCGAGGACCCAGGTTCGAGACCAGGAGCCGGTAAAAATCCAAAGAAAACAACCAACTAAATAAAGATATTTCTTTCGCCCTTCATTCCTTTTTAAAATGCTGCTTCTTCCTTTCGCTCTTAAAAAAAAAAAGGAAAGATTCTCTTCTCCAGGGCCTTGCCTTGATACTAACAGAGATGTGACTTTGAACTTCAGGGCTCGTGAGGGTCATGCCTGTTTCTGAGTGGAGGGGTGGCGTGACCGTCCCTGGACAGCCCCTCCCCGGAATGCCCACCTGGCACAGCCTTTGCATACGTGACTTTGTTGATTCTTCGTGGAAACGGTGAGAGGCAGCAGCATCATCCTAACTGATAGATGAGAAGATGGAAACTCCAGGGGGTGGTGTGACTTGTTCAAGAGCCATAGGCCCTGCTGGACCAGAGGCTCAGAAACTGCTCTAGGGTGGAGGAGGGGCCTGAGGACAGGAGCTGGGTCCTGCTCTTGACGTGGTCCCCAGGCCTGGCGGTATTGCACATTACACATTACACTCCCCCCGTGTCCCTGCTCCCTCAGGCTGTCCCGATGAGCTGCTGCCCACTACTGACTCCTGTGCAGACAGTTCTCTGAGCGCAGCAATGTAGCGGATAACGACCCATTATGCCCAACACTGGGTCCCTCCAAGCCATTGGCTCCAGTGCCCCTCTGTCTTGCGTTCCATGTGTGCAGTGTCTTGAGTGTGCCCCAGCTGTCTGTGCTGTGAATTTAATTCCCAGCCTGACCCTGGGCTTAGCAGAGGATAGACATAATAGGGATCTAATAAATGCGCGGGCAGCTAGGCAATTGATATAAATAAATTGTGCCTCTGAACCTCCTGGTGGACTAACTCATTCTTCGGCTACTGTTTAAGGGCCTGTACTGGAAACAGAGGAGGCTCAAGTTCACTTCCACATAGGGCGAGCCCCGGAGATTCCAGCTGGAGGGAGAGACAGGTTGGTATAATAGTGAAGTGACAGGCCTGTGCCCAAATCCCATCCCAGTCACTGCATACGTGACCAGAATAGCCATGCTTTATTTTCCCATCAGCATGGGGTCATTTTTCCATTCCTGGGAGGACATGTGACTCTCCCAACAGGGGTTTCAAGAGGCCTCGTCCATTTGCATATTCTTTTCCTTGGACTTTTGTAACCATCGCGGGACACGAGCCTGTGCTACCTGCCAGGGGACGAGAGACCATGTGGAGGAGAGTGTCCCAAACAAGGCCATTCTCAACCATTCGAGAGCTGACTTGTGAACAAGCCACATTCAGCTGAGGTCAGTCACCTGGAACACCACACGGCTGACCATGAACGGTAGCAGATGCTTATTGTTTGAAGCCATTAAGATTGCATTGACTTGACATTATCATTTTAAGATAAATGTGGAGGTAGGAATGAAAGCCAGCAAGCAGACAGGAAGAGAGAGGCAAAGAAGAAAGCATTTTATTTAGTTGCTCATCTTGGTTGTTTCCCTTAACCCCAGGGGACGTGATCCCAGGTCCTGCGGACGTGTGTGACTTGCCTGGGCCGGGGGCGGTGGGCTAGCCTGCGAGAGCACCAGGGCGTGCCATTATTATTAGTTTTTGGTGAGGAAGGAAGCAGGCCGGAATGAAGGTAAGTAGGCAGGCAGGAAGGCAGAGGAGGAAGCAGCATTTATTTATTCCTTTAGTTGTCTGTTTTGGCTGTCCCCCGCCCCAGGTCGTGAAGTTGGGTCCTTGGGCTTTCTCTGGACCATGCTGGAGCTGCAGACTTGATGCCTGAGCCACCATGGTGTGCTGAGTTGGCTTATTCTACAGTAATCATTTATGGATACGGGGGGACATTCAGGGCCAAGTGATGGAAGGCACATTGCTTGCCCTCTGTGAGCCTCAGTTTCCTTATTTCTGCAGAACAGTAGTCCAGATCCCAGAGGACGGACGTGAGGGGCACATGAAGCGACATGAAGCCTGGAGCACAGTGCTGACATGGAGAGAATCATCTGGAACTCGCCCGGCTGTGCCGCCGCGAAGCTCGCGACTGACACCCTGCAAGCCTGCCTCTCGCTCTCGCTTCTGTGCGGGGCGGGCGAGCGGGACTCGGCTCAGCGGGGCGAGTCCGGGTCTGATCATGTCCCCATCCTGACGGGGCTGCACTGGCCTCTGTGCCAGAGAGAAGAGACATTGGGAAGGCTCGCCCCAGGGTCACGTGCTCGGCCAGAGCTGACACAGGCAACATGCGTCCGGGGGCAGGGCGATCAGCCAGCGTGAACCACTAAAGAAAAATAAAATAAAGTGCTTGAAAAAGAAGAAGCAGTACTACCAGTTGCGTTCGTTGAGAATCTGCTCCACGCCAGGCACGGGGAGAGGCCCTTAGATGTGTCATGAATCCTCGTCTTCTCCCCGTTGTCAGGGCGTGGCACTCAGGGACCTGGGGGGCTGCCCAGTGTCACCAGGCTGGTGACAGGATTCTGAAGCTCACTTCCTTCTTAGTAGGTGGCTTGCCCGCCCAGCGTCTGACAAGGGGCTTTTAGGAGGGTCCCTGCATGAAGGCAAGAGGCCATACCAGGCCCACCCCCCAAGGCTGTCCCTGGACGCTGTCCCTTGTGAGCAGATATCAGGCATATCATCTGTTTTTGCACTTGTGTTCCCGCCGTCCCTTCCAGCTTCCTTGCACGCCTTTCCTCCAAGGGACTCCAGTGCGGTCTGAGCGTTGCCTGGAAGGACAGGGTTTTCTTCGCTGCGCGTTGCCATCTCTGACTGTCACCGGCGTTTGTCGTGCTCTCCCCATTTGCCCTCTGTGCGGGTCGCTTCCTGAGCACCTTCTCGTAGACCCCTCCCCACAGTCCCATCACCCCATGCTGCACTTGTGGTGGTGGATGAGCCCCAGGTTAGGGGTCCTGCCCAAGGCGCTGCAGCTGGTGGGCAGCTGGTGGGCAGCTGGTGGGCAGCTGGGCTTGGGCCCAGCTCTGTGTCTTCACTCTGAACCACTGAGCTCTGCAGGCCTTTCACCTCCTTGAGATCATCTGCTCTACACACACACACACACACACACACACACACACGTCACCACCCCCGCCAAGAAGCCTAAGAGACCGGCAACGCAGCTGTCATTCCAACTCTGCGCACGTGTAGTCTGAGACCTGAGATGTGTCCAGGTCACAAGGCTGGTCACCTGCTCTCCAGAACAAGTTCCGCCGCTAGACTTGGGGGCTCAGAGAGGACATGGTGTGGGTGATGGCGCTCCAGTCCAGCTACTGCTGTGTCAACACCAGCCCCAAACTCATGCCCAGAGCGACCACTTTCCAAGGCCACCCAGCAGACTCGGGCAGGCGGCCGCCAGGACGGCTGTGTCCGGGACCTCAGCTGGAAGACGTACGGGCTGGCGCGGCTCCGCAGTGGGCACGCGTCTGACACTTCCTGTGCTCACAGGACCTGTGTGTTCCCGGGCTTCTTCCCAGCACGGCGAACTCGGGATGACGGTTGCTTAGCGCAGGCTCATGTGGGAGCCATCATTAGAATAAGCATATCGTTCAAGCCAGCAGCATCCTGGATAAAGCCTCTTCACAAGCCAAGACAGGAATATCCTAGTGCAAGCCCCT
>RJWH01003829.1:0-68175 GCA_004363575.1 Solenodon paradoxus | reverse complement strand
ACACTTCTTATGAGAATGAGTAGTGCAGCGTGGGGTTAATTGTGCTACTGAGCGCGCACCACACGAGCCCGTGGTCCCCAGTAACCTTGGCGAGGACAGAGGCGTCTAGCGTGTGATAACCATTTCTAACTTTAAATACCAAGAGTTTGTGGAGATTTACTGGGAGATGTGGGTCTGGGCAGTAAGGTGCGTTGCTGGTCTAGGGAGCAGGCTTGCGCCCCCTGCCTTGACAAGGCGGCACCGCGTGGGCTGCCCCGCGTCGTGGGAAGGTCTGGGGACACGTGCTCCTCCTCTGTGAGGCGCTTCTGCGGACAGGGCGCTGACCATACAGTCCTGTGGGGCTACTCGCAGGCAGAGGCTCCAGCCCTGAAGTGGTCCCTGGATTTGGGACTTTGCAACTGTGACTGGACTTGGGCTCCTGGCTGGTAAAACCCACTGTCCCCAGGATCGTCTCATAGGAAGGTGCATCTCAATTAACAGGGATCTTATTTCTTTCATTTCCTCTCTGCCTAGAGCAATTGTGTAATTAATGCATCAGAAACTTGGAGTAAGCTATTTCTGTGCTGATTTGTTAGAACACATTATACAGTGTGCCCTGGTGACCGAGCGGTTTAGTTCACCAGGTGCAGTCCACGTACATCCCAAGGTCCCAGGTTCAAGATCCGAGGCCCCAGAAAACAACCCAGATGAACAACTAAATAATAAATCAAGTGCTTCTTCTTCCTCTCTCTTCGTGCCTGCCTCTGCTCGCCTTCACTCCTGCTGCACCTTTCCTTTTAAAAAATAATAAAATAAAGAGACATTATCCAGGATGCTATTGGCTTGAATAGTATACTTATTCTAAATGATCAATCCCACAGTGAACCTCAGTGAAGTCAAATTATTTGACAAGGACATTCTCAGGCCCTGAGCAAAACAATTTTAATTTCCCTGAAAAACCAACCAAAACACGGAGCTCACAGGCCTTTTCTGACCGAGCAGCTCACAGCGGTACATTCTGTTGGCAGTGAGGCAGCATGACTCACTCATGTGGGGACACAGACCTGTCTCCCCACAAGGGGAGAGTCGGAGAATTTGTGAACTTGTTTTAAAACTGCCCCAGGAGGGCACTCTCAGTACTTGGGCAGCCCTGGAGCCTGGAAAAGCTGGGGTAGAGTGTGGGACCCTAACAGGATAGTGCAGAAGTTGGGGAGCACTGACCTTCCACTCCGCTGCCTCTTGGAGAAACTCCATCTTTGGTTGCCTGTAGTTCTAGAAGCTTCCATCCTCATCATGGAGGCTGTGCTGCTTCCAGTGGCCAGCAGGGGGCACCCAATACCTTTGGGGGCATCCATAGGTTAGGAGGGATCAAAGGACACAGTTGCCTCTCTGGGCATAATCACTATGCACTGACCAACAAGGTGGCCACGAGGGGATTCCAGCAGCACGCACACCATGTCCCCACCTCAACCTCCACAACAGACTGCTGGTGGTTTCCTGTTTCCACCGGCTGTTCCCTGTGGGCGAGGAGGACAGTCCAGCCCGCGAGTTCCCCTTGTGGGCACACCAGGGCTCCAGTGGACAGGGTCCACCCTGACTTTGCAGCTGGGCCAGATCTTTAGCTTGGCCAACTGCCTCCCTGGTCTGGAGTTTAGATTTCCCCGATGCAAGAGCGAGGAAGTTGGCCACGTGATCTTCCAGTTTCCAGAATTCCAATGAGCACCTGAATTTCTTCTCAGGTTGAAGCCTCCCCTCCCGAGGCTGACCACAGGCTCCTGGAGGGCGGATCATGACTTCCTGACTGTGGACCAGACCCTTCCAGACGCTGGGACTCGGTCTCTGCCTGCAAACTGGCTTCAGGGGCTTGGGAGGCTGACTTACAAAAGCACCTGGAACTTAGTAGGTGTCAGTGACCGCTTCGTGCCTTCCTGCTCCACTGCAAGTGCTCTCTGAACCCATGGAGGTGCGGCACGTGTCCCTGGTCCCCAGGGTCTCCTGGGCATGGCTGCGCAAGGGTGAGCCAGCCGTCCATCACAGCTGCTGGTGCCTGTCCTGGTGCAGGCCCCCCAGCCTGTCCCCCTGGTTGCAGAGGTTTCTGAGCAAGGTTTCTGAAAGCACCTGTGTCTTTACAAGATACCCCACATCCGGGCTTCTGTCTCTGCCCCGTAGTGCTGTGCAGACTCCGGGTTGGACAGCAGTGTGCATCTGGCTCAGGGTCCAGGGGAGGTACTGAGATCAGGGGAAAAGCTGAAGACTCCTCATTGGAACGACGGACTTACTGTGTGCCAGGCTCTCCGTGTGGGGAGGGCGCTACCGTCTGGCTAGGGGACCGGGAAATTGAGAGTTCACTGCTTTTCCCATCATTCTCTCTGCTCTTCCCTGGTCTGCCACAGGGGAATTTGGGGACTTTGGGGCCCCCGATTATTTCTGCCCTCTCTCCAGTGCCAACCCTGATGCAGCCCACTCTGGTTACCCTCTGTCTCTCCTTCCTCCCCTCCCCTGCCATCTCCTTGTCCCTGTCATGATTGGACAGCCCCTAAGAGTACTGAGTTCTAGATTTTTCATCACTGGCTCACTGACATTTGTCTAAAGAGCGGGGGTTGGCGTGTCATGGGGGCCTGACCAATGAACGTCCTTGGCAATAAAAATCATTCATCTTATTTTTAATTTTATTTTTATTGCAATAACTTTTATTCTACACTTTAAAATAAACTCATATGTACAGGTTCCCCACACATACAGTTCCCGCCCCACACACTTTTTTTTTTAGGAAAGGGACAGGCAGGAATGAAGGCAGGTAGGCAGGCAGGAAGAGAGAGGAGAAAGAAGCACCTTGTTTTATTTAGTTGCTCATCTTGTTGATTCCCCACCCCGGCCCTGGGACTTGAACCCGGGTCCTTGGGAGGCATGTGGCTTGTGCTGGTCAGAGGCAGTTGACTTAACCGCTAGACCACCAGGGTCCACCGTCACGTCTAGTTAACAAACCATTAACAGACAAGGTCTACAGACTGATTTCTCCCTGGACACACCCACCATGCGGCCCGTGGTCTGGGCGTGCTGGCCTCAGTCACCAAGTCCCCAGAGGTGGTGCAGCCTCTGCGGGCCTGAGTCTTCTTGAGCCTCTCCGGGTCTTCATGGAGCTTATTATCCAAACCACTGGCAGAACCTGGCTGTCCTTCTGTCCTTCTGTCTGTCCAGGGACCCGTCAGGAATCTTGCTCTGGAACAGATTCTGCCTAATGACGGGCCCCATGTTCCAAGGCAAACTATGTGAGCTTTCACCTGCCCTCCTGGTGAGGTCCCTGTCTGTGCCCCTCCACACCCTCTGAGCGTGTCACCACCCCACACCCCTCACTGCGGTGATGGCGAAGTCAGTCCTTACTTGCAAAATGGGCGGGAACTTTCCGGGCTGCTCAGAGACAGGGAGGCAGCCCAGTGGCTGGTGGGTGGAGGCCTCCGGGCGAGCGAGCGCACTTATCTCCTTAAACACTCCTTCCTGTGATCTCTCTGGAAGTCTTTGAAGAAGCAATATTAACTCTTGAAAGCACCATGTGCCCGTCATCGGGGCCCCCGGCTTCAGAGAGGTCAGGGCGAGGTCAGCACGGTCAGTCTTTACACTTGCCGGGACTCGGGGCCTTGTCTCTGGTGGTCAGGGTACTGGCCACATGCGGCTTCGCAGTCGGCTGCTGTGTGACGTGGGGCGTGGCCCAGAGGCTGTACGCGGTGGATCTCTGCAGGTGTGCAGCCCTGACTTCTGCCTCTCAGCCTGGCCTTACCTGTGCGAGGTCCCAGGCACCTGCCTGGTTTCCCTGAGCTGGGCCCGGATCCTCGGTTCATCTTTTACAGAAGCGAGGGGCTGGAGCCTCCTTTCTGGGCCCAGGCAGCTGGAGGGACCACCCCAAATCATAACACCACCAGCTCCCTAACACAGAGCAATGCCACCCGCTGGATGTCGCCGCCGAGAGCCCAGTGGGCTGACATTGGCCCGAATTGGGCCCAAACTAGAATAACAGGGTATCTTATCCCAACGCTGCCTCCTTTCTCTCTGTGTGATGGCAGGCAAGACTCAAATCTTTCCAAACCTCAATTTCTCATCTGTGAAATGGGAATAATAAACCTAATGCATCTATGGAGGCGCATCCTGGTGATGGGGATGGATGGTGCGGACACCCAGCAATGCCAGTGGTCAAATTCTCTTCCCCTCAAACACTCCCCTTTAAGGTAAGTTTCCCCACATCTGTAAAGCCTGCTTCTCCCTTCCCCTCTGCTCGGGGAAGTCAGTGTAGATGGGGCTCTGTAAGCCTGGACCCCAAGGGGGCGTCTAATCTCGCCTACACATTAGAGGTTTGCAGTGAATTTCCTTAGTGACGGATAAGGATCGACTGCCATTAGCCTGGCCATCCTGGCTGTAAATGACCTTTCTCCACACAATTCACTTTTCTCTCTTCCATTTCTCTCCATTCAGTGCATGAAACTCCTCCTGTGTCCTGGGCATGGGGTGAGGTGTTGAGGATACTGACGAATTAGACAGGCACTGGGCTCCTTTCATGGATTTTATGGTGCAGTTGAGGACACAGATAAAAATCTAAGGAAACGGAGATACTGCGTAATTACAAATTACACAAAGTACTTTGGAGGAAGCGAACTCGTTTGCTTATTAAAACTTCAATCATCTCAAGGTGAGTTGCAACCCAGCCCATGGAATCAGAAGTTTTTTCCAGGCTCTGTTATAAAAATAATGACTACCCGACAGTCTCCATGTATGTGTGTGTATGTATATAGATATCGACAACCTGTTAAGGGTACTTAAAGAAATGAGAGCTTTATAGATATGAGCTCATTCACTCCTTACAACCCTCCTCGAGGAGGCTCCTTATCCCCATTTTACAGATAAGTTAGCAGAGGTCAAGCGGTCAAGCGACTGGCTTGAGGTCACACAGCTTCTAAAGTTGGTTTCAAACTTGGGATCGTTTGATCTGTCCCTCTGTAATTACAGACCTCATCTGAGCAGTTTGGCTGGGACTCAGGCTCTAGTGTTTATCTCCTCTTTGTTGATCAGCCTGGGCAGGGAACTCTCAAAGCCATGTGACTGGCAGCCTGCGAGAGAACAGAAGAAGAGAAGGGACTGGGGGACACAGCCCCTTACTGGGGATGAGGCCTCCCGTCTGAGCTGGAAGAGGGAGAGTGAAATTTGGGGTCAGGTGTTGCTAATGTCAAGGCCCAGCCAGAGTTTGTCTTGGAACAAGTGACAGTAAGTGGTGGCTGTCGCTAAGATACACTGACAGGCCACCTGGAAAAGCCCTCTGGTTTGTAAAAGCTGCATGAGGATGCTGGGGTTGCCGTGGGATGCCCAGCTCTACCTCCACACGGCGCTTGATGCCAGCTTGTCTCGTGATCTGACTGTCCAGACTTTCAAGGCCAAGGGCAGGTAGCTTATGTGGTTGGAGAAATTATAGAGGACTCCAGGCCCAGAACCTGGGACCCCTTGTTTCCAGTGTTACCTGACACCAATAACCCGAACCCCTGTGCTTAAGAGGCTTGGCCCTGGAAATCAAAGGACCTAGATTCAAATTCCCATTCTCACATTTTCTTACTGTGTGACTTTGGGTAAGTTACTCAACTTCTCTGAACCTCAGTATCTTCATCTTTTAAATGGGTATAATAAGATCTGTCTCTCAGGTTGCTTGGAGATTTGAACAGTCCTCCATCTCGCCCCCAAAGCCTCAGGCTCTTTGGGAGATTAAATGTGATGATTTATGAGCATATAGTTTCAGTGAAGGAGCCTAGAAGTCAAATCCTAGTCTTCTAGGGACTCGGTGTGTCGGCAGCAGTTCCCAACTGATATGGAGAGTGTGAAAAACAAGGCGTGACTCAGATACTCTTTCTCTGATCTTGTTCTCAGCACAAGTGCGAATCCGTGTTGTCCCTTTTAGAGTGATCACCTGCCGGGAAACTGCTTCATCAGTGATGTTTCTGGGAGCGTGGTTCTTGGAAATATCTTGGGAGCCTGTGGCCGCTTTGCCCGTGTTGGATCAAAGCACATTCATGCTCTGGGGGCGGCTCAGATGCTGGAGACTGTCAAGGACTCTCGGACTCCGGACTGCTGACTTTGGGGTTTGAGCTGAGAAATGCAGACCAGAGAAAAGTGGAATTAAAATGAAAGAAAGGTTTTCTACTTGGAGGCCCGTGTGTCTGATTTAAGCAGTTTTAAAAGAAATGTGTAGGTCAGGAAGAGAAGCTTGGGGTGTGGAGGGACCAGGCCTTTTCGGGGGGATGCCCTTGGCAGAGGGGGTTGCCTTGTCCCAAGCCAATATCCTTAGACATCCCTTTGGGGTCTTCTTATCTACAAGGACAGAACCCTGTCTGAATGGACGTAAGTGAGAGGCAGCATATTCTGAGAATTCAGAGTTGTCTCAGAGGCCACAGAGCTGCCCGACCTCAGGAAGGGTCAGAGGTTAGGAACCTAGGCGGAGCCTCCCTGCCTGCCTGTCTCTGACTCCAGGGTCTCTTGATCTACATTTCTTTATGTATTTATATTGAGAGAGGAAGGCAGGCAGGCGGAGTTCAGGCAGGAGAAAAGAAAGGAGGAAGAAGCATTTTACTTATTTGACTGCTTCTTTTTTGAGTTGTTCCCCCGGACAGGTCAAGAGCCTGGGGCCTTAGACTGTATGTGAACTGCCCCCCAGGTGCAGGCTTAACGCCTGAGCCACCAAGCCTTGTTGGAAGGAGTTTTTTTTTTTCCCCTAAAGGAAAGGTCCAGGCAGGAATGAAGGTGAGAAGAAGCAGGTAGCAGGAGAGAGGAGGAAGAAGCACTTTATTTATTTCGTTGTTTATCTTGGTTGTTCCCACCAGCCATAGGTTTTGAACCAGGTCCCTGGGATGTATGTATGTGAACTGTGCTTTTGGTCAAAGGTGGCTGACCAAACTGCTACTCCACCTGGGCCCACCAGAAGAAGCATTTTTTTAAAGGTCCAGGCAGGAGTGGAGGTAAGCAGGCAGGTGGGCGAGAAGAGAAAGCCCTTTATTTTATTTAGCTCTTCATCATCAGTTGTCTCCCCGGCCCCAGGTCTCGAACTGGAGACCTTGGGATGTATGTGGACTGTACCTGGTTTAACCTGCTAGGCCACCAGGGTGTGCTGGAAGGAGCACTTTTAAGGATGGAAGGAAGAGGAGGAGAAAGCACTTTTATTTATTTGCTTATTTTTTCGGTTGTTCCTCTCCAGCCCCGGGTCATGAGCCTGGGTTCTTGGGCTTTGCGTGGTCTACGCCCCAGTCACTGACTTAGCATCTGAGCCACCAGGGTGTGCCTCTCGCTCTTTTTGGTGGTGGTAAAACATACCACATGTCCATCCTTGTACATGGTTTTAAGTGTACAGCTCAGCTGGATTTATAACTCCACGATGTTGTGCAGCCAGCCTGCTATTTTCAGAACTTTTCCATCTCCCGAGCAGAAACCCTTCCCACCCGACACACTAATTTGCTCCAGCCTCTCTCCCCACCCTACTGACCAGCTTTCTACTTTCTATGTCTTCGCATGTGTCTGGTCTCAGTACGTTGTGTAAGAGGAGTCAGATTTATAAGTGACCCTTTACGACTGGCTTCTTTCGCTTAGCCTAATGGTTTCCAAGTTCAGCCGTGTTGCAGTTTATGTCAGCATGTCTTTCCTTTTTAAGGTGGAGAAACATGCCGTGATGTGTTTACAGCACATTTTCTTTGTCCATTCATGTGTCTGTTGGCACTCGGGTGGCTTCTGCTTTGGCTAATGTGACTAATTCCAACAGCATCATCTTGCTTCTGCTTCTCTCTGCAACGGACCGGCCTCTCTGAGCATGTGACAGAGGGCGGCCAGCCCACAGCTTTTGAGTTGCAAATGCTCAGGTCCCGTTCTGCAGGCAGAGTCTGGGGTCCCCGTTTCCGAGGCCGACTGTGATCAGCATGGGCGCACGCCCCCCCAGGGGGCTGCCACGTGTCAGTGTGGCCCTCGGCTCCATCCTCGGGAGTGGAGACAGGGTCGTGGAAAGGCAAACGGGAGCTGTGGGGAATGGACAACCTCTCCCTCGAAAACTAACCAAGCTGGGGCACCCCTAGAGGGAGATGTTTCTATTTTCATGATTCGACCTGTAATTTAAAAATCAGTAGACTCTGAAAGTTGCTGTTTTAGTTTCTGCATACCTGTATGTTTGCGTCTTCTGCCTGGTTTATGTGGCATAAATGTAGGCCTCTACAAGCTATCCTGGGCCCTGGTTAGGCTGATAGCTTTTTAAAAATTAAATAAAATAAATGTTGGGTATTATTATGGCAGGTATCTCCCATTTTTCACTTTTTTTGTTTTTATGAGGCACTTTGTAAACTTTATTTTATTTAGTTGTACATATTGGTTGCTCCCCCGGCCCCTGGATGAGAACCTGGGCCCCTGGGATGTACATGGACTGCGCTCCTCTGGAGGTGGCCGACCCAACCGCTACTCCACCAGGGCGCATGCCAAGACTGATATCTTGATGGGGTGTGAGGAGCGGATCACCTTGGAGGCAACCGTCTGAAGATGAGGTGAGGGGTTGAAATGGAAAGGGGATATCAGCCACTTGAGGCCCCTGTGGACCCCGGCCCAGCCCTGCCTCTGCCCCGAGTCCTCACTCCTCCTCTTGTCTCATCAGAGTGACGTGTGCCTTTTTTAGCTTCTGTTTGTATGAGCCACAGCTGACTGACACGGGCTACGTCTCTTGATGTCACCAAGCGTCAGTTTTCTTATTGGTAAACTGCTAGTGTTCACTGTGCTTTCTTTAGTGCTTGGGGTACGTGAAAATGACGACTTCTAGGCTAGGGCAGTTCTGGAGAACCTTGGGTTAGCTCAGCTAGGAGGGGTGCGTCCCGCCACCTGGGGGTGGAGGCCAGGGCTGCTGCTGACACCCTCCAGCGGGCAGGGAGGACCCACGACACAGAGATCGGGGTCAGCGTGTCTGTGTGCTGGGATGGAGAAACGCAGGTCTAGAGCAGAGTGGATGGTGAGCTCATGCTGCTCACCTGCAATGAGCACCCCTCGGGGCTGGACGTGGTGGGACAGGGGGTTAGTAAAAAGACACAAGGCTGTCGAGGGGCCTGCTCCTCTTGTGCGGTGGCCGCTTAGATAATATTTCTATTTTTTTTTTTTTTTTTTTTTTAAGGAAAAGCACAGTCAGGAAAGAAGGCAGCAGACAGACAGGAAGAGAGAGGAGGAAGCAGCATTTTATTTTGTTTTTATTGACTAGTTCACATTGCTCCCCCTGCACCCAGGATGAGAACTCAGGGATATGTGGTCTCTGCTCCTCTGGAGTGGCTGACCTCACCGCTGCTCCACCAGGGCGTGCCTATTTTTAATTATTAAAAAATTTTAATTCCTTTTTTTTTTTATTCCTTTTTTTGGTGGGGGCGGGGCAGGAGAAAGAAGCATAGTCATTTATTTTATTTAGGTGTTCATCTTAACTGTTTCCCTTGACCCCAGGACACGAACCCCGGCTTTTGGGATGCATATGGACTGCGCCTGGTCAGAGGTGGTGGACCTAGCTGCCACTCCAGCAGGACCTGCCTAGATACTGTTTCTAAATCAGAGTTTACCTGGAGTTAGAGGAAAGCCCAGCACGTCACCATGCTAAGCCCTGCACAGACGGCGGAGCAGACGGCTGGCCGGCACGGGGCTGCTCTGCGTGGCTGCGGGAGAGGCCAGCCACTGTTGGCAAACAGGTGCTTCCAAAGCGCTTGCGGCTGGGTGCATCCGGTAGCTCAGGTGCTAAGCCTGTGTCTGGGGCGCCGACCAGGGCCGCCCGAGGACCGAGTTTGAGACCTGGGGCAGGGGGTGGGTTGGAAAACAACCAAAATAAAGAAACAAATAAAACTGCTTCCTTACCCTTCTCTCCTCTTCTAGAAATGCTTCTTCCTCTCCCTTCCCTCCTGTCTTGAGAAAGAAAGAAGTCTGCACAGCTCTGGCCTGCAACACCTAGCAGAGAACTGCTCAGGCCGCCAGCTCTTGTGCAGGCCGTGGGGAAGCCGGCCTGCCTCTTGGAGCGGCCCGGAGTTTGGGGAAAAGAAGCTGAGGGGGATTGATGGAGGCATTTTTTCTGAATGTGTGGCTCTTTCTCAACTAGTATTCAGCCCCTCCTTTCCACCTGGGCCTGGGGGTGGAGTGGGGAGCTAACAGGCAAGAGATAGACTCTGCAGAGCAGGAGTGGAGATCCCAGAGCCTGTCTCCCCTTCAGAAGATGGGGGATGCCCTGGGCTTCCCCGGGAAAACGCACCGCATGACCTGGCCCCTCCTCTCACCTCTCCAGGACCTCTTGCTGCTCCAGGGAAGGAAAGCCCAGCCCTTTGGGGGCTGAAGTGGGAAAGGCCCCCCTGGAGGGGCTCTGGGCAGGAGAGCTCAACCCAACCCCTGACCAGGGTTAAAGGAAAGTTCTGGAATGAAGGCGAGGAGGCAGTAGTGGACTGTGTCTCTCTTTGCAAGGCCTTCAAACCAGAACCACATTCCTCCCAAGGCTAAAGGAGTCCTCTTACAGATCGCCCTCTCCCCTGTGTGGCTTTCTGGTCTTTGCTCACACTTCCAGTCTCGATGAGAATGAGGAGAGGCGTGGTTCACCACCTCCGACCAAATGCAGGCCACGTCCATCCCGAGGACCCAGGTTTGCACCCTGGAGCCGGGGCAGCAACCAGGATGAACAACCAAATAATAAAATAAAATCAATGCTTCTTCCTTCTCACTCTTCCTGCCTGCACCTTTCCTTTAAAGCACAGAATGACGGCCAATCCGTGACGGGGAGGGCTCTGCCTGCCCGTTCTCCTTCACAGTCTCCACCTGCCTGACTCATCGCGCAGCTGGCAGGTGGAGCTCAGACTCAGACCCAGGCGGTCTGACCCAGGTCCAAACGTCGTCGGCAGCCGCTCCGGGTGGGGAGCCCCGTGGGGCCGCCCGTGTGGACGCTCCGTCTGCACCGACTTACTAGATCCCCGGCCCCGGCTGTGATGGAGCCAGAGGCTCCGGTTTCCATGGCCAGTATTTGAAAAATACCGCTCTCTCGGGGTGACCTGGAGTCAGTTGCTTATCTCTCAGCAGCCTCGGTTTGTCTCTGCAAGTGTCGTGAGGCTTTGATGAGGTTATGCACAGAGAGGTTTTTAGCGGATAAAAAGTGAAGAGTTCAAACTCGGGAGCATCATCATTGTGAGCGTCATTGTCATTACTGAAGAAAGGGATCCGTGGTGCACCCTGGTGGAGAAGAGGTTGGGTCGGCCCCTTTGGCCAGCGTAGTGCACGTCCATCCCGAGGACCCAGTTTGCACCTGGGGCCTGGGGAGAAGCCAGGATGAACGACAAAATCATAAAATAAAATAAAATAAAAATTCTTCCTCCTCTCTCTTCCTGTCTGCCTCTTCCTGCCTGCACCTTTCCTTAAAATAAAAAAAAATAAAATAAAATAAAGAAGGCTTGCCTTGGTGGAGCAGCTGTGAGGTTGCCTCTGAAGGAGGAAGACACACACCCCTGAGTTTGAGTTTGAGTCCTGGGCCGGGAGGAAACAACCAGTGTGAACAACTAAATGCAAATAAAATAAAGATGCTTCTTCCTCCTCTCTCTTCCTGCCTGCCTGTCTACTTGCCTTCATTCCTGCCTGTCTTTCCTTTAAAAAAATTAAAAAAAGAGAGAGGAGTCAGCCAACTTTCTCTGTGAGGGCCAGACGGCAAATACTTTTGTCTTCGTGGGCTGGCAGTCTCTGCTGCTCGCTTCAGCCGCAGGCAGCCAGCACATGGGTGTGGGTGTTTCAGGACAACCGTATTGGCTTAAACAGGGGATGGCCTGCATTTGACCCGAGGGCCATAATTTGCCAAGCCCCATGCGAGCCCTTGAGGCTGGATGGCCAGTGTCCGGTAGCAGAAGGTGGAGCAACGCCTGGGACGGGCTTTGTGGGAAACTTCAGCGTCCAGGTGTTGGGAGGGCAGGGACTGATGGAGCTGGGAGACGCCCTGGCTTCTCAGGGGCTCGCGGTAAAGCAGAGCTCTGTGCTTGTGCTCAAATGACCTTATTCCGAGGTCCAGAGACTCCAGCTGTTTCTCTTGGCCGCAGCCTAGGGTGACTGGCCGATAGTAAGAACGAAACAGCGCCAGACCTGGATCTGCCACCCTGCTTCTCCGAAAAGGTGTCCTTGTGGCCAGAGCCACCACTGCTGTCTGTCCCCAAGAGCCAGGAGCCCGGAGCCCGACAGTCTGCCCTGCTGCCAGGAGGAGGCATTGTCAGCTCCCCAGTGAACAGGCGGGACTGAGGTTCAGAGACATGAGGTCACGCAGGTGGAAAGTGGGAATTTCTACCTGAAGCCTTCTGACTTCAGTGTGGCCTTTCCCACCTTCTCTGGTGAACAGGGAGGCCCGGGAGCACCTCGGCTCCACTCTGCCTCCTCCTGCGGTCAGTGCTGGACCCTTCTGCCAGGCGCTCCCCTGCAGAGCCCCCACCTCGTCACACTGCTCCCCTCCGCCCCGCTGGAACCCTCCCAGCCCTTCCTCCTGGGCTTCCAGGCGCCGCCTCCTGTTCTCCTGCCCGCCCGCCCGGTCTGGCAGGTAAGTGACTCACACCTGGGCTCTCTGCACGCCCAGTACCCGACCCCTGGGCTCCCACAGCCCCGACAGCTGCTGCCGCGACCTCCCTGCCTGCCGTCTGCCTCCACACCTGCGCTCCTTTCCCCAAGGGCTGGAGTCGGACTGCAGAGAATCCAGGTCAGTGTTCTGGTTCTCAACCATCTTTGTCTCTGGCTGAGGCTGAGGAGGAGACTTTGGAGGTCGCCGGGTGGGCGTGGGGGTCCCTGCCATCCTAGACGCTCTGCTCCCTCCCAGGTGGCACTGGGACTTGGGGATGACAGCTGGGAAAACAGAGGCTCAGCGGATGTGAGCCACTCTGAGTTGGTGGCAGAGCAGGCCAGAGTGGCTGCTGACAGCCTGACAGGGGCTCTGGCCTTGCTCTCAGAGCCTGTGCCTCTCTGCACCCCCAGGTCCCTTCCGGTGGCCTTCTCCCAGACCACCCTCCCCGGTTCATGTTGGGGGAGGGGTACCATTTGTGCAACTTCCCAGGCATGACCACACGGTTCACAGCTGGAAGCATTTGACAGGTCCCCCAGGTGGTCCTGGCCGTGAATCCCCGACAGGTGGCCATATGGGTACAGCTTGCATGTCTCTGGGATGGAGGCTCCGTGCTTTTGGAGGCAGCCTTCCCGTGGGGTGGCCACCGTGGGGTGAATGACGACCTGAGACTTGCTGAGAGTCGGGAGTGGGGTACCTGCACTGGGCCTCGAGCGGCAAAGGCAGGGTGGGGGGCGTTGTTTGAATGACTGAGTCTCCCTGGCTGGGCTTCCAGGGTCTGGGGTCCAAAGGTCGTTGCAGAAGCTTTTTTCCACATGCTGCTGCTCCTTGGTGGATCAGGCCCTGTGTCCCGCGGCCCCAGCCTAGAGCTCAGCCTCCCTGGAGCATGACTTCCAGGCTGCTGGGAGCTGGGCCACAGAAGGAGGCCTAAAGGCAGCTGCTCCAGGGTTTCAACCCGAAACATCACCGTCAGGACTTTCCTTAGAGTCTGTCCGGCCTGAGCAAGAGAGGCCGGAGGTGCGCGGACAGCGCGGAGGGGCCGGAGGGGCCGGTTTCTTCTTTCCATGACCAGTGGCAATGCTGTGCCCCCCGCACCCCCGCAACCGTGTCCTTCCGAGGAGGTGGTTCACAAGGGCCGTACCTCGTCCTCAGATGCTTGACAGTGTCCAGAGTACATCCATGTCCCTTGTCCTGATGAGTCTCACTCCAGCCAGTGGAGCTGGGCAGGATGGGAGCTGTGATCCCACAGTTGAGGGACAGAGGCTCAGAGAGGTGAGGTGAGCTGCCTGAGGTCATACAGCTAAGAGATGGCTGAGAGTCACCCTCTCCCTCCTGGCTCCTAAGTGCCTGCTCCTTGCCAGGCCAGGCGGCCTCCTCTCGGTTTCTCCGGCAGGGGACCCTGGGGCTCGTGGCACGGAGGTGTCAGGTTTGCTCTCAGTTTTCAGACCCTGAATCAGGGTCTCCCGACCCTTTGCTGGGGGCCACGAGCTCTGGTCCGTCCCCTCCGGGAGTAATGCCAACAATTCTCCCAGCCCAGCTCCTTGGTTAGGAGGATTTTGAAGTCTTCAGTGGGAGGTGACACCCCAAAGGTGATAAGAGACCCTGATGTCTCCTCCTGGGGCTTCCTCTCTAAGAAAGTCACTTGGGCAAGAGGCCCTGTCCGAGCCTCCTGACGATGACCGTGATACTTACAGCGTCACTAAGTATTAGAGCGCTGCCTGGGCCATGGGTCCTGCGCTGGACGCCCCGTGTCCAGAGCTCGTTCAGTCCTCGGACAGCCCCCGTTTCACAGGCTCAGAGAGGTAAAGGCACTTGCTCAGGCCACACAGCAGGTCGGTGGCGTTGAAATCATCAGTCAGATAGTTCACTTCACCCAAAATGGTGTTCAGGGTTGGCTGTGTGGCACAGGGCGGGGCCCCGCTTTCCAGGGCTTCCCACTCTGCACCTCTGGCCCGGCTGGGCCGCAGGGACCCCCGAACAGTGGTTCTGGACGCTCTCTGCCTCGTCACTAACTACAGGGTGAGTTGCTCAGCCTCCTGGAGCTGGGGTCACCCCATCACCACCCCACCACCAGGGCTGATCACTGGGCCTCTGGATCAGTCATGGCTGGGCCTGCCTTTGCAGCCCACACAATGCACACACTTGCCGAGTTAGTTTGCAGAGAGGTGGTCACCCAGCGCCACACCACGGGGTCACGGGAACTCAAGCCGGCTCACGAGCAGGGGAGCTGAGACCCTGGAAAGTGAAGGACGGATCCAAGGTCGTGGAACTGGTAGGTGGGGAAGCAGGGATTTGACTCAGTCTTTGTGTCCCTGGTCAGCACCCCCAACCATGATGAGAGCTCATTTGCGGGGGCTGGGGGACGCTAGGATGCCCTGGCTGGGAGCAGTGAGTGAGCTTTGGGGACCCTGACGTTCTAGAGTCAAGGTGGTCAGATTTGTGGGAGTAGGTCCCCAGGAGGGTCCAAGGCAGGGAGGTGATGTGCCATGAAGGGAGTCCGAATCCCCTTGCTCTGCCTCCTCCCTCTGTGCCCTTCAGCGGGTGAGAGACCCCCTGCCCCATCCTTCCTTGCCTGGGGACAGGCTGTCCTTGTTCCCTGGGCTCAGGAATACAGGGCGCTCTCCTGGCTGAGTGGCACTTGCTCTGCAGGGAACTCTGGTCCCTCCTCCTGACCCAGCCAAGCCACTCAGCTGCTGCCCAGAGTGATGAGACAGCCCCCTGGGCCTGCCGCTCCTTCCCCTCTTCCCCTCCTCAGCCTTTCCCTCCTGAGCAATGTCGTAATTAAATCTGATAACAGCACATTCTATCTGATAAAAGGGGTTCCAATGTCATGGCTTGTTTGACACAGGCCAAGGTGGGTCAGGGGCCCTGGGCTGGGGGCCAGGACATTCTGTTGCTTCCATTCCCTTCTTCACGCCTGTGTGACCTTGAGGTCTCCTTTGCTCTCTCTCAGCCTCAGTTTCCCCCTCTGTAACAGGAAGGGTTGACTTGGGTCGGTCCTAAGAGCCCTGCCAGCTCTGAAGTCTGAATTGCTTGAATGGATGACCCTGGGGTACCTTGGCCCTGGGCCAGCCACACTGCTCCCTCCTCCCCATGGGGCCGCAAAGCACAGGAATGTGGGGGAGGCTGGGCTTGTTTCTGATGCAGGAAACTGGCGAAGACTAGTGATCCTCACCAAGACCTGCTTCTCTTCCTTCTGTCCGGTTCTGGAATAAACCCAGGATGCCAATATTTGCCTGACTGCAGGGCTAGAGGAGGGAGGCCTCCTGAGACCCTTCTCACCTTGTTAGTGACAAAGTATGGTCTTTGGAGTCAGACTTGGGTTCAGACCCCAGTTCTGCCCCTTCTGATGGTGTGAACGGCGGGGCAGTCTTAGTTTTGCCATCTGAAAAGGAAGACAACAATGTCACACTCACTGAGGTGTTAGGAGAGTTAAACACTGTCCCAGGCAGAGCCTTGAGCTGGGGCACAGTAAGTGCTCAGTAAAAGGGACAGCATGTCCCTGACACTGTGCCAAGCCACCCCACCCCGACCCCTGCTTCTGACAAATAAATAAGCTTATAGGATGACAGGAGCCTCACTTTGCTGTCTGGAATGTCAATGACACGTTTTATGTAGACAAGTGTAGGTCTCCAGGTTTCGTAGGAGTAATATGGTGGCTTCTAGTCTCTTCGTTTTTTTCTTTTTTTTTTAAGGAAGAGGAGGAAGCAGCATTTTGGGGGAGGGGAGGAAGGAATAAAGGAAGGAAGAAAGAAAGGGGAGGTAACCGCCTTTCTTTCTCTGTTTGTTTATTTTCTTCGCTTGTTCCCCTGACCCCACCCCTCCCCTGGGTCCTTGGGCTTCACGTGGTCCTCGCCCCAGCTGCTGGCTTAGCGCCTGAGCCACCAGGCGTCGCTCTCTACTGCTTTCTTAAAGTTGCTCTGGAAACCACAAAACTGGGCCACATGTCTCAATCCTTCTCTCCCAGGATTGCTGGCTTTTCTTCACAGGCAGCTGGAAGCTCTAGGCTCCAGCTGGGGAGTAGCCCACGGAGGGTGGACAGCCTGTTTCATGTAGAGCTTGTCCCAGATCCTGCAGGCTGGCTCCGGCCACTAATCAGAATTTATGGGGTCTGAGGATTGGTGGGTCAGCATGAGATCTCTTAAATTAACTGGAGAACAAGGCCCCCAAACTCAAGGCTCCAGAATACTAAAAAATCACCTAGGGGTTGGTGGGGCTGACTCCAGGAGGTCCCAGGATCACACAGAGCTGTCTCCTGCTTTGCTCTGGGGCCGCAGGCAGCAGCCCACTAGCCTGGGTGATTGATGGCTGCCCCATTCAGAGACACGTGGTTTGGGGTTGAGCAGATGAAATTCCTTGGCAAACTGGTTTCTGGGAAGGGGAAAATGCTTGATCAGACTACATGCTGCCACTTTTATTAAGTTATCACAAAGGTCATCACTCACATGACATGCCTTTTTTCCTCCCCTAAACCTCAGCATACTTCTCCCTGCTTTCTCTGGATTTCTGGCCAGGGGATTTTCCAATTAATAGAATAACTACATTCAGCTTCCTCTTGCTTAACTGAAAGGGCTGAGAGTAGGGAGATATTATCTTCCAGTTTTTTTCCCTCTCATTTTTCAATTGTATTAATCATCCATCCATACATCCATCCATTATCCGTCCATCTATCTGTCCATCCATGTATCCATCTATCATCCATCCATTCATCATCCATGCATCCATCCATCCATTCATCTTTTATCTATCCTCCATCCAGCCAGCCATCATCCATTCATTCATTCATCCATCCATCATCCATCCATCCATTCATCATCCATCCATTCATCTTTTATCCATCATCCATCCATCCATCCATCTCCATTCATTCATCCATCTTCCATTCATCCATCATCCATCTATTCATCCACCCATCCAAAACTATTTATTGAGTGTCTACTTTGTACCAGGCAATGTTTTCTAGAAATTCAACTCTGTGTAGAACAGACAAGATCCAGCCCTCAGAGACATTATAGTACAGGGGTGACAGACAAATTAGCAAACAACACAGTACCTATTATATCAGTTTTCCTCATCTGTTGCGTGGGATGATAACAGTACCTGTCTCCTGGGACTGTGATGATTTGAGGAGATAAGACAGGCGAAGTGTTAAGCTCGTGGCTGGAAGGCAGCAAGTGCTCAGTGTTAGCCACGATGGTAATGATGCGCATGATTATAATGAAAATGATGATTAAGATGATCTAAAACAGTGCCTGGCGCTAACAAAGGGACCACATGTGTCCACGAGTTGCTCTGGGCAGACTGTCTTTCCTTGTCAGCAACAGGAGAAGAGCGATGAGGGCAAAACTCCCAAGTTATCTCCTTGGGGAGGGGCAGCTCATGAGCCGTGGGTGCTGGGCAGGCCCCGTGGCAGCGGAACATGTGGGTCTGAAGGCTTATTGGGGGAGCCTGAGTCAAAGCAGCTGCCTGTCTGGTTTGCCCAGTTGGTTCTAAGCCTCAGGATAAATGAACCATGAGGTAGTGAGCTGTCGACTATCTTCACAGAGGCTGGGGCAAGACATCTGGAACGCTCCCAGGAGCTGAGGGGAAGGAAGCAGGGTCAGGCAAGGTGGCAGAGATGGGGAGGAGCCCCTGCCTGGGGGAGAGGGCAGCTGCTGGGGACGGTGTGCTGAGGAAACAGCCAGCGGTCCCGAGCGGTCCCCCAGGGTGTCGATAGGGGCTGGAGTGTGTCAGCCTTCTTTCCCACTGTACTTCTAGCTCCTGGAGTGGTACCAGGCACACCTTCGCAGTGCGAGGGAGTATTGGGGCGTACCCGCTGCATGCTTGCCGAGACTCCACTGGGGCGGCCTGCTTTAACCATCCGGCTGGCTCACCGGGAAGGAGCCGCGCTTCCGAAACCACCGAGAAGACGGTTCCAACCCTGGCACCCCCACTTACTGGCTCTGTGCGACCATGGAAAAGACACTTCTCCTTTCTGAGCCTCAGTTTCCTCAGGGAGACAGGTTGCAATGTCAGCACGGAGCGTTGCGGCGTGGGGGGCATGGCGAAGGGGTTTGAGGGTACCCCAGAAGCAGAGACTGCTGTTGTCATTATCCACACATCTGGGGCACCGCCCAGAGTGGTGAGTCAGACTCTAGGACTTGGCCAGTGGGGACAGAGCGTCTGCTGAGCTCACACTGTGACATTTGGGGTCACACTGTGACGTTTGGTGTCACGCGAAGCAGCATCAGATGCGGCGGAATCTGTGGCCTTAGGAAGGCTGCTTACCTCTCTGCGCATCTGTTCCTCAAGTGGAAAAAAGGGGATCTTGAAGGCAGCCATTCTACGGAGTTCTTGAGTAAATGCACTCGTGCACCAAAACCGTGGGGCCTGGGACTTGGGCGAGGGTTCTTATTTTTAAAAAGTTGTTTTATTTTCATAAAGGAAAGGAATGAAGATGAGCAGGAGTCTGGCGGGGAGAGGAGGAAGAAGCACATTTATTTTATTCCCATTTTAACTAAAATTCACACTGGTTGTTTCCCCCCAGACCTGGGACTTGAACTCAGGGGTGTGTGGCCTGTGCTCCTTCAGAGGTGACTGACCTAACCACTGCTCCACCAGGGCGTGTCAGGGGGGCTCTCATGGTCACCGGTGGTCTTCAGAGGAGGACTGGGGTGAAAGGGTTTTGTGAATGTGAAGGAGAGATAGGTGAGGGGCTCTGGGCTTCATCCGGGGGAAGGGGCTTGGGGTCCACCTTCCTCCTATATCCCTGATGTGCTGGGGCTCCCCTCTAAAGGGGCGCACCTGGAGTATCCATTGCTGGCACGTTGAGTAGGTAGTGGGTAGTGAGCAGGACTAGCTAAAGCCTTGCAGCGGAAGGCAATGAGGTCTCAGAAGATGCTTGTTTCCAGGAGAAAAATCTAAGGAAACCGCTGGGCTTACTCCCTTGCATTACAGGGGCAGGACTTGGGTGATTTATTGTCTTTTAAAGCAAAGGTCCAGGCAGGAAGGAAGGCAAGTAGGCAGGCAGGCAGGCAGGAAGAGCTGTTTACATTGGTTGTTTCCCCCGCCCCCACTGCTGTGACGACCCAACCCGGGACTTGAACTCAGGGGTATGTGGGCTGAGCTCCTTCCAAGGCGATTGACCTCACCACTGTTCCACCAGGGAGCACCCAGCTTGGGTGACCTTAACCAGAGGCCACGTGGTGTGGGGGATGGAGCATGGAATCTCGACTGAAATCCCAGCTCCTGTCTTCTCCCACGGTGAGACCCTGGGCTAGTCACCTCACCTCTGAGAGTCTGTGTATTCATAAACCCAGACAAAGCTCCCTGCCTCGCAGGGTGGCCGGGGGCCCGAGCTCACAGTGGGCCTCTGTGAATGGGAGTGACTTGGGCGGCCTCCATGGAGGGCGAGGGAGTAGCTGTTAATGAACGCTGGGGCCAGTCCAAAAAGCCAGTCTATAAAACTCCTGCCTGCAGCTTCTATTGCGTAGCTAATGGGAGTTTATGTGAAGGACACAGCGGGATAAGGACCCATTGTTCCGAGTGGGGATGGTTTTATGACTCTTAGAAAGCGTCTTTCATTGGGGGATCAGGGAGCTTATGGAACCTTCCAGCCTTGGGCGGTGAAACTGGGGGCTGCTGAAGGTTTCTGGGGCTGGTGCCAGGCCCCAGCGATGGCCAGGCCCTCCTGTTCTGGCCCAGGAGTGGGTGGGTAGGAGCCCCTGCACTGCCATCGTCTTTTTCCCAGGCCTAGAACCTTCCTTCCCTGATCCCCCTTCTGTTCAGCTTCCAACCTGGTCTGCTTGGCAAGACCGGAGACAGAGTGTGTCCCTCAGACTCTCTCCCTGCTTCCCCTCCTCACAATCTGTCATGTCTTTTTCATCCTCATGGCCGCTTCTGGAACAGGCTGTCAATGGTCAGCTGACCAGCAGCTCTCAGGCCTGGGAGCCTTGCCTGGCACCCTGAGCCCTGGGGGAGGAGTGGGGAGCGGTAACTTGATGCCAGGAAGCGAAGACCTTGTCTCCTTGTCCTTTCTGCCTCCTTGGCCAGGCCCCAAGCAGAGAAATCCAACCTCTCTTGGCTCAGCAGACAGTCCCAAGCCCTCTGCCTGCTTTTCCCAGAGGAGGCTGTCCATGAGCAAGGGTTGAATGCAGCTGGCTTCCTAGTGTGGACTGGGCAGGTGCGCAGGACCTCTGGGGTCCGGGCAGATGGCAGAGTGGCTGTGTGTGTTTACATGGTCTTCGATGCCCCTGGCTGCCTGCAGCCCAGGCTGTGATTTTTACCCTGTATTCCTTCTCCTTTTGCATTTTGGGAGTGATAGGAAGGCTAGCGCAGGATGGTGGAGTTCGAGACCTGGGTCCGGTGGGGGGAATAATCAAGATGAACAAAACCAAAAACCAAACAAAAACCTCCACTCAGGCAAGTACAGGTGAAGGGGACTCTGTGATGGATACAACAGGTCACTCTGATGATGGACATGCAAGGCTGGGGCAGGCTCTGCACCTCAGTTTCCTCATCTGTAAATTGGAGACACCAGCATTCCCTTGCTGGGATTGCGGTGAGGATTAAGTGAGTTAATCCATGAGAGTGGTGAGACAGAACCTGGATGAAGAAGCGCTTGATATGATTTCAGCTTACTGTCTCTCTCCCGCTCTCCCTCTCTTTTTTCACCTCCAGCCCGAGGTCTTGAACCTGAATCTGTAGGCTTTTCCTGAGCCACCTCAGCCACAGGGGTGCGCCTCTCGCTTTTATGCTCCTCACGAACACCTTCTAAGACTGTGTGCCTTCTGCCTCTGTTTTACTCTGAGTAGGAGAAATCTGATGCCAGGAAGCGAAGATCCTGTCTCCTGTCTTTTACTCTGCACTCCTGATTTTTTTTTCCTTACGGTGTTTCTGCCTCCCACATGGCAGCTTGAACTTGGCTGCTGGCCCAGGTTCCCCACCATCTTTCAGGCTCAGTGTCCAGGGTCATCTGACCGACTCCATCTCTAGGTGTCCAGTTCCAGATTCCTGGGAGAAATGAGCCGATGGGCCCGGGTTCGGTGAGAAGCTCACCCTCCCTTCCGATGAGCTGTTCTGGGGAGGAGGGGTGACGGAGCCCATGGCGTTGATGGGGACCGCGTTCTGCCAGCCCCACCCGTTCTTCAGGGGCTCTGTTAGGTGGAAGAACTGTGAACACTGGTTTTCCTGTCAACCCACAAGGCTACTCCCCCATTTCGGGACACATTTTCAAAGCTCCTGCTGCTGGCCCTTGAGGCCTATTTGATTCACAAGTGATTGGCCTGCTTAAAATTTGAAATCGTTCATAATAAAAATTGGGGTATTTCATATGGAAATCTGGCTTCTCGTGGGGAGGGAAGGAAAAGAAAGGTCTGGATACTCTGGGCATAATGATGTGTCTATTACCCCTGGGTGGACAGCGTCCCCCTCAGCGTGGATAGTGGACTTTCCAGGGCTCCACAGCCCTCTCTGCCCCGTGGTGTTCCCAACCTGGGGACTGCAAGGCAGTCCTCTCCACCCATTTTCATCCCCTGCCTGGTGCTCTAGAAGCTGGCGTTTACCACCCATTCCATCCCGGCACTGTGCCAGGGGCGGGGCTTGCACGAAGAAAAATAAAAATGACATAATGTTCCAAAAACACGATCTCACTTCAGCCTCTAAACAACCCCCCTGAAGCAGGGATTCTGTCTTTCTTTCTTTTCTTTTCTTTTTTTTTGAAGGAAAGGTACAGGCAGAAACATAGGCAAGCAGGTGGACAGGAAGACAGAGGAGGAAGAAGCAGCCTCTATTTATTTTTATTCAGTTGTTCACACTGATTGCTTCTCCCAGACCTGGGATTCGAATCCTGGGGTGTGTGGCCTGCGTGCCTTCGGAGGTGATTGACCTAACCGCTCCTCCACCAGGTCCCGCCAAGGTATTATTACTTTCACCCATATTCTACAGATGATGACGCAGATGCTCAGAGAATTAAACACCTTGCTCTAGGTTAGCACAGGTCACCTGACTCTAGAAAGAGCTGTAAACCTGCAGAGAAGCTCCACTACCATGCAGCTCACTTGCTTTTCCTCGGAGGCATCTGGGAGTTCCTTGAAGTTCCTTTGCTCTGGAGGGTCACTGTGAGCTTCCTGCACCGGGGACAACCATGAGAGTCACCAAAATCAATCGATTCCCATGACGCCTTCCTACCCTGTAACCTCAGACATCCAGGTGTTACCAGCTGTCCCAATAGGTCCTTCATGGCACGAAGATCGAGTTCAGAGCCATATCTTACATTCAGTTGTCACTAAATGATTCCCTTCAATCTGGAAACATTCCTCAGACTTTCCCTGACTCTTTGTGGCCGTGGCACTTCAGAGGAATGACCCTCGGTTTGGGCTTGTGTGATGTTTGCTCATGATTACTTTGTGCCTCTTTGGCAGCAATATCATGAAGAGAGGTTGTC
The DNA here is from genome assembly GCA_004363575.1 of Solenodon paradoxus. Lineage (NCBI taxonomy): Eukaryota > Metazoa > Chordata > Mammalia > Eulipotyphla > Solenodontidae > Solenodon > Solenodon paradoxus. The sequence continues at coordinate 45,190 of RJWH01003829.1, read as the reverse complement.
TCTTGCCCTGTGCATCTCGTCAGTGACCACTGGTGTCCACATATGGCCCGGCTAACCCAAGGTGACCACTTGGGTGAGGAGGGTCTGCCAAGCGTCTCTCCTGAAGAGTTGTTCTTTCCCTTTGGAGGTGAATACATATTTTGTGGCTAAGCAGCTGGAGACAAGAACAAAGCTGCCTCTAACTTGCAGTTACTCACTTATTTTCATCAGTATGGACTCTTGGTTTCCCATGGTATTCAATGGAACATAAATCCTTATGATCACTATGCATTTTGATGCACAAATTACCCTCCGTTTGGCTAGTGGGGACCCTCTTTTAGTTGATTTCTGTGTCATTTGCTCTCGCTCCAACATTTCTTGAACAATGTATTCATTTCTGACACACTCAGCTTGTTCTTGTCCCAGAATCAGTCATTTCTCTGAGGAGCTTGGTTCCTTCTATCAGAGGCGGGTATTTAGAAACCATAGTCTGACTGCTATGGGTGCGTATTGCTCTGGGAGTGTCCCTGCTCCTAGGCCCTCTGGTGACAGCACTGTGAACTCACACAGTTATTTCCCATTGCAGTGCGCTCCACAGGGTTCAATCTATTCTTTCCCTTTCCATATTTGTAATTCCCTTCTCTCACAGGAGGATCCCACGAGTGTGACCTCTCCACTAACGGGGCTGGTTGTTTCCCATCCCTAACAGTCCTGACTCTGACAAAACAGTATCAAACAGTCATCAAACTGAAACATCTGTTCAACTCTATGGGACTGATCCTTCCAACTCCTGTGAAATAGAAGAGACCCAAGGATTATTGTTTCCACTTTACAGGCAGTGGGAGCAAGTAAAAGAGGCAGAGAGCTCATCTCAGGGTCCTCAGAGAGCTTGGGTGAAATTGAAGCCAAAGTCCTGCATCGTTTCCATTAGACATGAACTGTCCATACCCTTCCCACCCAAAGTTGTTGTTTGGGGGAACGCTGAGACTATATTCCCAGGAGAACAAGCTTAGACTGTCCTTTCCCTGCTACCAAGGCCCATAAAGTAGTAGCTCAGAAAAGTCAAGTCTCCTTCTCCATACAAACCCTGGGACCACCCTGTGTCTCTGATCTCAGCTAGCTCCCCGACAAATGCAGGTGCTGGGTTGTAAGGCATTAAGGACGCTTGGTTGGGGGTGGGGTGTTGCTCAGTCCATACCAAAGTCCTGTTTTACTGGACAGGGTTTCATCTTAGCAAGATAGACTCTACCATCCTCATTTGTAATCAGAACGTGACCCAACCTCTCTTCAATAGCACCTGTTCTGGATTGGTGTGATGATATAGTAGAAGGGGCTGACTGCTCCCTTCACGCACTCCATTCATCCTGCATGAAGATGGTATTTGGACTTGGGACATTCACTTGTCCCTCTGTTTACTTTGTTTTTGACCCGCTGGCTGGGCCAGGGAAAGGGAGGCCGGGTGGCAAGGCCGAGGCAGCACCCTCCATCATAATTTTGCCAGTTTGCTAGGTGACCTTTGGCAGGTCACGCAAAACACCAGCCCTCCCTCTTTCCCAGGTCAGCGGTGGAGCCGGGAGAACAGAGTCCCAAGTTCCATCCAGATGTCTCCTTACTAGTAAAGCTCACACAATAAATCCTGCACTTTCTAGAATGCTCAGTGAGTGGGAAATTCTGGTTAATTGAATGTTCTGGGACATGGAAATGTTCCCAGAAATCCTTTTTGTTCCTTTTGTGGCTATTGAAACCCAGCCACTCATCTATTTAGCAAATATTTATTTGATGCCAATGCCTCTAGCAGGCTTTGTCCCAGGTGCTGGGGGAGTCCACGGTGAATGAGACAGCAGAGCCCCAGCCCCTAAGGACTCAGTCTGGGAGAAGATAGGGGACAAAGACACCCCAGAGATGGCAGGATGGGCACGCTGACGAGGGGTGTGTAGGGCGCTGTGGGAACCTCAGAGTCCAGAGTGGGGGCATCAGAGATCCTTGAGAAGGGGCTCTCTCTGGCAAGCCCTGGTGGAGCAGAGGTTGGACACAGTCCACACACATACCGAGGTCCCTGGTTCAGGTCCTGGGGCCGGGGAACCACCAAGATGAACAACTAAATAAAATAAAGTAGTGCTTTTTGCCTGCCTGTCTCTGCTCTCCTTTATTCCTTCCTGTACCTTTCCTTTAGGGAAAAAAAAAAAAGGAGTGACTTAGTGGTTTAGTCCATTTCAGCACAGTCCACCTACATTGTTAGGTCCCCTGTTTAAGACCCAGGTGCAGGGGAAATACCCAAGATGAACTAGGTAAAATATAAATGCTTCTTTCTCCTCTCTCTTCCTGTCTTGCTGCGCACCTTCATTCCTGCCTGCACCTTTCCTTTGAAAAAAGGAAGGAAGAAAGAAAAGGGGCTCTCTGCAATGAGAGCATCAAAAGGCGCGATCACGGTGTTTCAGGCAGAGGGAATAGTTGATTGGCAAGGACCTTGTACATTCATTTGTACTTGGAGCTTAGAGTGTGACGCCGAGGAGATGAGAGAGAAGGGGTGCGTGTGTCAGAGACCGAGATGGCAGAGGGAGAGAGGATGCAGGAGCGTATGGCCAGCACTGGGACCTGGCCTGGGAGGGGAGGATGGCTGCCTCCTTATTCTCAAGCATGTACTTCATGACGTGTTTTATTTTCTCACCAAAGTAGAATATTGAGGGAAAAAGAGGAGGGTCTGGTGTGTCCTGGTGGCCTAGTGGAGAAAGTTACCAAATATAGTCCACACACATCCCAAGGACCCAGGTTCGGGACCCAGGGCTGGAGGGGAACAACCAAGATGAACAACTAAATAAAACAAAGTGCTTCTTCCTCCTCTCTGCTTGCCTGCCTGCTTACCTTCATGCCTGCCTGCACCTTTCCTTTAAAAAAGAAAAAAAGGAAGATGGGTGACACAGGACTGGGAGGGAGGGTGGTGGGAAGCAGAGGAGCACAGCTCTGTGGAGGTCACCACTCCTGGGGGCCTGCAGCGTGTGGTCCTGGGCGAAAAGGGAAGTCATCAATCTGGCTTTTTATAGGAAATCTCCCAATTGTTAAACATTGGCGACTAATTAGCAGCAGCAGCAAAAAGTCACTGCAGGCAAAACAAAATGCCTCTGCGGTATTCCCCGAGCTGGGGGAGTGCAACCCTGGATCCAGAGGGTTTGCACTTGGAGTTGATTGTGATCTGCTGGTGCTAAGTGTGCTCCTGATCTGCTGCAGATGCTGGGAGCACCACAGGGGCTGGAGCACCATATTTCCCTGCCCTCCAACCTGGGTCATAGCTGCCCTCAAGCTGCAGAGCTCAAGTCAGCAGTAGTTACCTTGAGACAACTAACAAAATAACGAGAGATCTAGCAAAGACAACCATAGCACGGAGTGCTGGAGAGCGCAAAGGAGAGGGAAGCCAGGGAGCGAGCCCATGTGGGGAACTTTTCTGGGGGACTCTGGACCTTGTGAGAGTTCTGGGCGGGAGGGTAAGGCTGAGCACAACCAGAGAGGGCAGGCATCCCAGACAAGAGAACTCGGGAGGGCTCGGGCTCAGGCCCAGGAGGGAAGTAAGACAGCCAGGGGAGGGGGTGGAGCAGGTGTTCAAGGCTGTGAATGCAAGTTCAGAGACTCATCCTTGGCTGTGTCAACAGGACTCCAATATCTGACTTCTGGGCCACTATGAGCTGATGTTATGAGCTCTGAGGTCACTGAATGGACGTCTGAAGGTGCTCTTCCTGCTTTGCTGGTATTCTAAAAAGTTTCCCCCCTGCTGTCACGGCCACTGTTTATTCACCCCTGGAAGGGAAACGCCACCAGGGCTGGCGTATTTTGTCTCCTGCTTGCCTAGAGCAATGTTGGGAGCACAGTAAGTGCTCAATAAATATTTACTGGCTGCTTCTGTGAGCCTGGTGTTGTGATGGGCCTGGGGCTTCGTGCGATCTTAGGACAAGCTCTATGGAACTTATGTTCTTGTGCAGAGATGAACAATAAACAAGTAAACCAATGAATAAGATGATTTCAGAGAGTGTGGTCTGAGTGTGGCTTTCTCACTGGACCGTAAGTGGCCCGTTTGTGTCTCCTGCTGGCCCATGAGAGCTGAGGGGCCAGAGTCAGGGGCTATGTGGTTCCCTGTTTCATTCCTAGCTTCCAAGGCTGGTGCCTGATGGAAAGTGATTAAAAAGGGTTCTTACTGACGGCATGGAATGAGTAAGCACAGGCTGACAGAGATTCCAACCTACAGACACCTGTGCCCTTTGGAGGCTGCAGAATTCATTAGTATCGACCCGGGAATAATTGCTGATAAACCTGGGTGTGAATGTCCCTGCAGATAGAGAGGGAGCAGGGCAGGGCTTAATAACAACAGGGATGATCTTAATTAATGACCGGATAACTATAATTAATTGCATCATTCTGGAGGCCCTCTCTGGAATTCTGGGAGTAACTGGTGTTTGGCAACTTCTGGGCGTGAAGTGAGGCCGGGGCTGGGATCTGGTTCCTCTGTGATCTTGCTGAGTGAGTTTCGGCAAGTTACAGCTCTGAGCCTCAGTTTCCTCATCTGGAAGATGGGGGCCACACCACAGGGTTGTCGCTTGTTGCAAGTGCTCAGCAGCAAACTCAGGTGAGTTATTCTGAAGGCCAGGGTGCCAGGATGATCTAGGGCTTCGCCCAGGGGCTGGAGGGCATTCTGTGGTTGAGATTGGGTGGCCGGGCACGGGACATCTGAGGTGTCTCCAGGGCCCAGCGCTGGAGTCTCTCCAGCTTCCAGGGACCCCGAGGCACTCCCCTGGACGTGAGGGAGAAGCCGGCAGCCTGGCCAGCGTGGGGCCTTTCGAAAGGTCCGAGGGCTACGGGAAAGTGTGTGTGGGGACACTGGGGGTGAAGGTGAGGGGGGTTCCCGTGTGACCCCTGCGGGCCTCAGTTTCCCCGCTCCCGGGGGCCAGGCCGGTGGGCCAGCTCGGGGGGCGTGGCCGCGGCAGCCAGAACCGCCTCCCCGCCCGGCCGGCAGGGGTTAAGCGGTGACTTCAGCCGCGGCCCGGCGCGCGGGCGGGGGCGGCGCCGCGTCGCCGAGTCGCCGCTGGACCAGGCCGCTCCGGGCGGGCGCACTGCGGCCGGGCGGCGACCTCGCGGGCGGCGCGGCCATTGGCTCGGGCGGCGGGCCGGCCGCTGGGCGCGGGGCTGGGCCGTCCCGGCCATGGGCGCCCGGCGCGGCCGGGGCAGCTGGCGCGGGGCCGCCGCGGCGCCTTTGTGAGCGGCGCGGACAACAAAGGCGCGGCCGAGCGGCCGGAGCCGGTGAGTGCGGCCCGCGGGCGCGGGGCCGGGCCGGCGGCGGGCGGGTGCGAGGGTCGCGGCGGGTCCGTCCCCTCCGCGCGATCTTTGTGTGTCTCCTCCTGTCCCGGCGGCGAGGGAGGTCCCCGCCGGAGCCCGGTCTTCTCCGAGGGACTCGGGGTGTGTCTCGGTGGGAGCCGGCCCTTCCCTGGTGGCAGTGTGTCCAGGAGCCGGGTCCTGCCCTGTCGGGTGTCCCCGGGCCGGTGTGGTGTCTCGGGGTGTGGGAGAGTCGCCTGGGCTTCTCTTTCGGTCTGGCTCTCTTCTTGTGTCGCTAGTGATTGTGACTGTGTCACTCTCCCAGTGTTGGGAATTTCTGTGCCGTGTCGCCCTGCATGACTCTGCCTGACCTTTGTGCATCCATGTGCGTGTGACCTCGACCTCCTGCAGCTTCTGGAAGGGATTGCACTGCCCCCACCCCCACCCTGTGCTTCAGCGGGAGAACTCCCCTGGACTTCACCTTGGCGGTCCCTGGGCTTAGGGGGTAATCAGGGCATGTTCCTATGGCCTCTCCCCTCCTGGACCCCTGCTCGGAGGTGGAACCCTTGGCCTTCGGAGGACAGGGTGTAGGAGGAGATACCCAGGTCAGCTGAAAGGCTTGGGTGCAGAACACACTCCTGTCTCAACACCCCTTGAGGCAGGGTTTGTCCCAGGTGGCCCCGGGCCTGGCCCATTGGAGGAGGGTGTGGGGACGCCCAGGGTGGGGGTCAGAAGTCTCCCTCCAGCCTCGGCACAGCAGGGAGGTGGTGGGGAATGGCCTAGCTTCCCACTGGCTTTGGAGCTAGAGGTTGTGATGGAGTCCTTGGCCTTCCCCAGGGAGTCCACCAGGGAGGGCCACACCCCTCCTGCCTGAAGCAGGTTCATTAACAGGCACAGCCATATCCTTCGTCCTCTGTCCATTCATACAGCACGACTCCCCCACGCTGTCCAGGCCTCAGGCACGTGGATAGAAAGGAGGGCTTCCCGCTGACTTATCTCCAGGCTCCTGTGGCTGTGGTTTGGGGGTTTTCCTTCCCCTTCCTCTCAGGTTGAAGTCTGTGGCTTATCAGGCAGCATGTCTGGCTGTCGAAGTCTTTCTCTGCTCCGTCACACTCACCTTCTGAGGTCCCCTGCTCCCTTCTCTCCCTCTAAGGAGGCTTTTCTTCTCTGTTCTGTCCACAGAGCATTGGTCCTGTCCTCACCTCTTCACTTCTCACCGGGGGCCTCTTCCTTGCTGGTTAGCTAGGCTGGTCTGAGTTTCCCTGCTCACGATGCTCTTCGAGCCCTGGCTTCAGTGGGGCTGCCCTGTTTATACCTCCCTGTGGAAATGTAGAGCAGGGGCCATGTCAGTCCTGGGCCACCAGCCTTGAAGAGTGTCTGGCATGTAGTAGATGCTTAATAAATCGTTGCTGATTGAGCGGCTGTTTAGCAACTAATGAGCGCTAAGTTCTGCTGTTTTGGTTTTTAACTTTGGAACAGTTTGGGGGCAGGGAGAAAGCTAATGGGCTCCACAGGTCTCAGGTACCAGGTTACAGTAAGAGGAAGGCCCGCTGTTAATTAGATCAATAGCAAATGAATGATCAGATATCTGGAGTACAGTAGTCTCCTCTTAGCTGTGGTTTCATTTTTTCTGCTTTCGGTTATCCGTGGTCAACTGCGGTCTAAAAGTATGTACCAGAAGAGAGAGAATGTTCACCTAACTTTTACTCTTGTAGTAGTGCTGGTTGGTAATCTCTTACTGTGTCTAATTTATAAATTGAACTTTATCATGGGTATGTTTATGTAGGGAAAACATAGTCTATACAGGGTTTGGTACTAGTTTCAGGCACTCACTGGGATCTTGGGAAATATTCCTGTGGCTACGGGGAGACGTTTTATCTCTAAGTGGCAGACGTAGGGCAGGGGCATCACACACGTCATCTCTTCTCTTAAACGGTTGATCGGAAGTAAGAGTCTTCTTAGATAAGTTTAGAAAAAGGAAATATATGATATCTATCACTTACCTGTCTGTCTATTTGATAGCAGCTTAGATTTATATTGCTTTCACTTTTACTCAATTTCTATAATAGTCCCGGTAATTTGGGGAATTTTACAGATCAGGAAAACAAACCACAGCTTTTTTTAAAAATTCATTTTATTTTATTTTTTTACTGCGTTAATTATTGTACACATTAAAATAATTTCCTATGTATAGGTTCCCCATTTCTTAGATATATTTAAACACACCCTGCCCTCCTCCAAGTCATCAAGTGTTCTTCCCCAGTGTCCAGGGGGGACACCACCACCTGCCCCCGCCCGCCCCAATCTCTGTTGGTCACCTCGGTTCTGTTGCAGATGTTTCAGGGCTGGTTATGTTTCATCTGTTCCTTTGTTTTGTCTGTTCACATTCCACCTGTGAGTGAGGTCATCTGGTTTCTGTCTTTCTTCTTTTGACTTGTTTCACTGAGCATCATCCCCTCTAGGTCCATCCATGTTGATTCAAATGACAGGGTTTCATCTCTTCTCAGGGCGGTGTAGTGTCCACTGTGTATATGCACCACATCTTCTTCATCCATCATCTGACAGTGGGCACTTAGGGAGTTTCCAGTTCTTAGCTGTTGTGAACAGGGCTGCAGTAAACATGGGGGTGCATACATCTTGGGTGGGTGCTTTTGTATCTTCTGGGTAGATGCCCAGAAGTGGAATGATGGGATCATCTGGGATTTCCATCTTCAGTTTTTTGAGGAATCGCCACACTGTTCTCCACAGGGGTTGCACCAATTTGCGCTCCCCCAACAGTGCAAAAGTTGAACCACAGTTTTTAAGCAACTGCCTCTGATCATAGACAGCGAAAGAGTCAGGACTCAAGCCTGAGTCCCTGCCTGTCCTCTCCTTGTGCGCTTCTGCAAGCCTGTCTTCTTCACTGCCTTTTGTATTCTGTCACTCGGCTGGACAGTGGTGAATGCGCCCTTGTCCTTGCCCTCAAGAGGTCCAGGAAAGAGAACCAAGACGCATGGCCCAGGGACTAAGTCAAAGTTCTCTTTCCACCCTAATGTGCCACCTGGGCCCCAGCTCAGCTCCCTCCTTCACGTGTGTCCTTGGAGAGTTGCTTGGTCCCTGTGCCTCTGTGGAAGGTGCCAGACTCACTTTTCCTTGGGAGCCTGATCTGCTTGAGCTTCCGGGAGTGACAGTCCGTCCTTACAGTCTGTGCTGGGCCCTGAGCGTGGGGTTGCCGAAGCCAGTTTGTACTGCTGCTCGGGAGCCGATTGCTAAATTTTAGGAACGTTGCAATGCGGTCATTCTTTCAAAAATGCGGGTATATTTATACTTAAATAAATCATACCAAAAGCAATAAGTGTTCTCAATTATAATACTCATTTTTACTGTATTTCACGATGACCTATGTGTTTGTGGATGTTTCTGTCTTTTGTGTGTGTGTAACTGTCTGATGTCTATGCCCGTGTGCCATTGCACGTCCCTTCCCGACTCTGTGATCAGTGATGCCACATAGTAGCTTGAAGTGGGCCACAGCGAGGATATTTATGCCAGACATCGTCGATCGCCGCAAGTTAGGGTCTCCCCGCCACCCCGCAGGGCAACCAGTTACGGGCACACCGCTGGGATCCAGCAGCAAGCAGCTTGGGTGCAGCCCCTCCCTGGAGCTAACCTGCTGGTGTTTGAGGGGCCTCACGGCGAGGGCGCAGCAGTGGGCGGGGCCTGCTGTGGTGGGAGGCCTCGTAAATCGCCCTCAGATGGGCTCTTGCTCCAGCAATTCGAGTTGTGATATTAACATGCACCGAGGAGAAGGGAAATGGGATCGAGGTAAGAGTCACTTCATCGAAAGCCTGCTTTGCCAGTGCTAGAATAACCTGTGACTCACCTGGTGTCTAGGTGACCCAGGTATGTGGGAGGCAGGCCACAGTGGTGTCCACGGACAGACTGAGCAAGTGAGATAGCCAGCGAGGGGGTGATGACGGGGGCGCGGGTGGACAGCAGTCTGGAGTGGCCTAGGCAGCAGTGAGCAGGATCCATCCTGTGGATTCAGCAACAGACAGCATGGGAGAGTCGAGTCCGGCGGGCGGGCGGCCAGCTGCAGAGTCTGAGCTCTGGTCGGAGATGGACGTGTGCGCAGTTACACACTGTGGGGGTTTGTGCAGAGAATAGCAGGAGGAGGGGGTAGGAGAGGGAAAGGGTTTTGGCAGAAGGAACAGCGTGTGCGAAGGCTCAGCGGCACACATACGCACTTGGGAGTTCGATCTGGCTGGGTCAGGGGCCGCAGCCTCATGTGGACACTAGCCAGGGAATACTGCCAGGCCTTGCCTGCCGGGGCATCGTGCTCTGGGGGTCACGCCCTCCCCAGCAAACCATGAAGGTGTCTGGTTAAATTCTTAGTATATCTGAGCTTGCGGCTGCTTCAGCCCCGACATCTGTGGCTGGCGAAGTCCTGAAAAAAGATTTCTCTCTGAATATCAGGCCAAACAAAACAGAATTGGGAAGGTGAGTCTACTGTCTTTCCTCCAATAATACTGGAAAAGCTAAGGATAAAAATAACTGGTATTTAGGTTATCCAGTCGTTTTGATTGCCTTCCGCGGCTTCTACCCTTCATTCAGGCAGATAGTTGAGGGCTTATTTAAGACCATGTTTATGCCTGTCTGTGCCAGGCATTTTTCATGCATCAAGTCATTTAATTTCCACACTGTTCCTTCAGGTAGGCACTGCCCCGTTGTACAGATGAGGAAACTGAGTCTTAGAGAAGTTGAGTGACTTTCCTAAGGCCACAGTATTTATAAGTGGTACGATTCGAACCAGGTAGGACCTGAGAGCTTTCTCGAATCTGATTTTCTTCCTTTGTTTATTCATTCTGTTTCCCTTTCCCTTTGAGAAGGGGAGGCAGAGAAGCTTCGTCACATGTCTGGATTCTTAGCTTGCTTTGCCATTCTTTATTTGTTGTTAATGTGTGTTTTTCCACCCACGTAGCTGCAGCTTAGGGTCATGGCCTAGAATAGATGGGCCCCTGGGCTCAGTGTCAGGAGGGAGCTAATAATAATGGCTCACATTTATGGAGAGAGCTGATCCGAACGGTTCATATTTGGAGCGGCGGGCATGTGGCTCGCAGGAGCTCTTCTGGTCCTTCGCCTCCTGAGAGCTGGGTTGAAGCATCTTCTCCATTTGCCCCTGTGAGGGATGTCCAGGTGAGCTGCTTGCTTGTCCAGGGTGTGACATGCTGTAAGGGGTAGACACAGTGTGGGTGGACCGTGTTCTGTTTGCTCCAGAGCCCTAGCTCCCAGTCTTGCATCCTAGAGTGGCCTGTCCTGTCCCTGTCTCTGATGATGCCTGGCTGTGGTGGCCACAGGCTGTGGACACTAGGGAAGGACGTTTGCCTGCTTGGCCAGAAGCACAGATCGTGCCTGGTGCTGAGCCTCCGGCCAAGCGGTTCATCTCCCGCCCGACCTGACTATAGAGGGTGGTCTTGACCAGCAGCCGCCCACCTCCCTGCCCCTTCTTGCACATACAGGCTCCTCCTCCGGGGCAGTGCAGGGGGTTTGGGGGCCCCTGCCCAGAGAGTGCCCAGGCCAGGCAGTATTCTGGGTCTGCAACCCCTGCTTCTTGAGAAAGCCCAGTCCAGCGCCTCGGCCTCTGCAAACCCCCTTCCAGTGGGCGCCTGATTGGTATGCACCCCGAGTCCCACATTAGCACACAAGGCGGGAACCGGCTCTCATTACTGTCTTCTCTTCATTGTTTGAAGTGGGCAGACTTGGAGTGAGCTTTAAAAATGCGGGCTTTTTATTCAATTTCCCAAGAAAAACAATGGTTTAGATTAAGGAGAGGAATAACAGTCTCTGGAAATTGAAGAAAAATGTTCCTGAACCCAGTCATTACTCAGAACAGTTGGATTTTCTTTTGAAATAAGGATTTATTTTACTTTAAATTGTGCACGTTATTGCATGACCGTTGAACACAAGTTGGAAAATGCAGAGAGAAGAAAATTCAGATCACCCTCACCCCACTACCCCAGACAACCAACCTCTCTCAGTGCTGTGCAGATCATGCATCTCTTTGTGATGGATTTGCTCCTTCAGCAAGTACCTGTTCATGTTAGGGTGCCCTGTTCCCTGCTGGCTTCTTTTCTGAGTGCAGCCCAGGGTACCTCGCCGGGACCTGCTGTCTGTGTTTCCTTTTCTGTAACATGGGGGTAAGTCAAGCAGCTGGCTGCAGAGTTCAGAACTCAGAGAGAAAGTGAAAGCAGGCTCCTGGGGACATTTGCCCCCAACCCCAGCCCCCTGAGACAACCTAGCCCTGCTGGCGGTTTACAATAGTGGGGGCTGGACCGGAAGTCGCTTGGTCTTGTGGCTCTTACGTGATGGCAGAGGAGACAACAAACAGACATCAGACAAATGAACCAGATAACTGCATGCCCTGTAGTAAGTCCTGCAAGGGAAACAGCCTAAGTGCGATGATGGGAGCAGCAGGGGTGGCGTGCGGGGGTGTGGTGGGGAATGGAGGGGTGTGCTGGGGAGTAGTCATATAGGATTTGTGCGTGGAGGTACTTGGGAGGCCCCTCTGGTAGAGAGGTTTCAGCTGAGACCTGCTGCTGAGGGAAGGGCGTAACAGACAGGACACAGAGCATTGGCAAAGGCCCTGGGGCCAGAGTCAGACAGGACACACAGTAATTGCAAAGGCCCTGGGGCCAGAGTCAGACAGGACACACAGCAATGGCAAAGGCCCTGGGGCCAGAGTCAGATAGGACACACAGCAATGGCAAAGGCCCTGGGGCCAGAGTGATCTGTGTTTTTTTTGAGCAGCACCAAGGCCAGGGCCCTGGCACGGGGAGGGGATTGTGAGAAGCGGCTGGGAGGGCAGCGTGATTGTTTTCTAGGTGCCTTGAGAGCCACTGGATGTTTGGTTTCTATTTCTTTCTTTCTTTTTTTTGTTTTAGGAAAGGTACAGGCAGGAATGAAGGCAATTAGGCAGAAGGCAGGTAGAAAGAGAGGAAGAAGTATTTTTATTTATTTTATTTAGCTGTTCATCTTGGTTATTTTCCTGCAGCCCCACGGACCAACCTGGGTCCTTGGGATGTATGTGAACTGCACTCAGCCAGAGGCGGTGGATCAAACCGCTGCTCCACAAGGGCATGCCTGGTTTCTATTTTATTTCATATAAATGCCTTTATTAATACAATTCCAAGATGCCAGCTATTAGTCACTCAGTGGTAAGACATTTATCCTTTTCCAAATAAGTAATTCGGGAGTAACTGACTGGGGATCTGTTATGTGGAAGCGCAGGAGTAGATGCTGCAGGGCAGCGGCAGACAGAGATGGTGGGGGAGGCCTCTCCCTCAGGCTCCCTCTGCAGCCTGCGGTGCCGGCTGAACTTTGGAAAGGGATCCTCTGGCTGTGGGAGGAGAACTGGCCGTGGGGGGCGGGGTAGGCTGGGGCCAGAGAGCAGGGAGGGAAGGGGTGAGATTCGGGTGGAATCCCCTGGAGCTGCTGATGGATTGTTTATAGCGGGTGAGGGACAGAGAGGAATGAGTGTGATTCCTATAATCTGCTTCTGAGTCTCCGGGTGGGTGGTTCAGGATGGTTCAGGATGGGGAGCCTGGTTTTGGAGACTCCAAGAATCCTGTTTGGAACAGATGGAGGGAGGCTCCTTCAAAGTCCCAGGGGGTGGTGGGGGCTCCAGACTGCAGATTTGGGCATCGTTAGCATGTAGCTGGCACAGGTGCGATCACCCACCTGCATGGAGGAACCCAAAGGGGCAGCGAAAAGGGGCAGAGAAAGGAGAGGGACGTTTGGGGAGTGGGCTCGTGGTCAGCAGCGTGGCAGGCCATCGAGAGCCCAAGTAGATAAGATGGAAACGTGGCCTCTGGCTTTGGTAACTTAGCAGCAGCTTGTGCCTTTGTCAGAGCAGTTTCGGAGGAGTTGGGGTTGGAGTTTGGGGCTGGAATCCCACGAGGAAGCCAGCGGACAAGGGGAGACCGTGTGAGACTCAGGTAAGGGAAGGGGGTTGGAAGGCTGTCTCAGTTGGAAGGGCAGTGGGAGACCCAGGAGAATGGTGGCGGGTGGCCAGGACGGCTGCAGAGGACCTGGTGCATGCCGGGCGGCAGGAGACAGGCTCTTCAGGACGAGAGAGCGTGGTACCCGGAATGACGACGGGTGAGAGCTTGACACTTGCTGGGAGTAGAGGTGCTTCTTTGGAACTGGGAGAATGTGGGTGGATTTGGGTTGAGGACAGTCGCACTGGCGGGCCTTGTGATTCTCAATGAAACAATGACCGTCCACCCCGCAGGGAGGGGGTCCCGGCAGCCTCTGAGAGAACATACAGCCAGGAGATGGGATCAGAGAGGTCAGTGTTTGTCTGAGATGGCACATGGGGCTGAGCCCTCTTTTCCCGACCCCATGGATCCCCCTTTTCAGGGCTCTGGCTGTTGGAGCATCGGGTCAGCACTGGAAGGTGTGTGAGCATCTGAGCTGATCAGGAGTGTGCTGGTGTCAGGACTTGTCCCTGAGTACAAGCTTTGTTAGCTGGGCCTGTGTTGGCTTTTGGCCGCGGCAAGCCCACCTCTCCCTTTTCTCCCCCACCCGCCAGAGTGCACTGAACGGAGCACAGGGAGGTGGGCTCGTGAGCGCTGGCCGTGAGTGCAGTGCAGGTGTGTTCGGGCCCCCAGAGCGGTAGAGCACCACCCAGCAGGCACACACCTGCTGCCGAGCAGGGGAGGGTTGACACCCAGACAGCTGTTCTCCCGGGCAGGCCCAGTTTGCAGGGGAGGGCAGCCACGCCCTGGCGGAGACGTTAATTTGTTTTCATTCTTCTGCCCTTGCATTCCAGTCCTCCCAGCACATGGCCCATGTGTGTTTATTGCGGACCTGCAGGAGCTGGGCCCTGGGCTGGCAGCTAGAGGTGAGTCAGATGTGGCTCCCCTGATGCTGGCGGGGAGGGGACAGGTTGTCAGTGGAAAGATGGAAGTGGGCCTGACCAGGTCCCAGGGCTCTGAGGAGCTTCCCCGGAGTGTCTGAGCGGGGACCCAGAGGCATGGGGGAGGGGCCACAGAGGGCTCTCGGGTCCCACTGGAGCTGCACTTTGTCTTGTCAAGCTTGGGTGGGAAGTGGGGCCTGGACTCGAAGGCACGGGAGACATCGTGAGACCGTCAGCGACCATTACAGGCCCTCTGATTCCTGGGTCATTCTGTGAACCCTGTTGCTTCCCTCGTGCGCCCCAAACTCTGCTCGTTTTCCTTTTCTAAATGGGCTCCTATGAGTCAGAGAGGCTGAGCAGCTTTCCTGGTTTCACACAGCTGGGCATTCAGGCTGGGGCTGGGCCCCTGAGTGCAGCCACCTGGTTCTCAAGGGTGGAAGCAGGTGGTAAGTAACCCCAGGGAGGGGCTCCCGGAGGCTCCCGCCGACTGTCACCATCAGCAGGTCCCCTCGCGACTTCCAACGTTGCACCTCAGAATGGGCAGTGCCTCTGGGCACAGGTGCTGTTACGGGGAGTGGGTGCTGCCCTCCCCCGAGCCAGAGCCCCAAGGGTTGCTCCAGCAGTTTCCTGGGTATTGTTTTTTCCCCCCAGAGATAGGGTGGGAGCTGCTGGGGCTGCGCCAGTTTGACATCCTGCACACAGATCCCGTGAGGCCGTGAGGGAGGTGGTCCCAGCGGGGAGGGGCAGCTGTGTTGACAGGCGCCAGGCCTCATTCCCGGGGGCCAGAAGTGACGGGGACAGTTCCAGAGCCCTGCCTCGTATTTGTTCTGTTGCTTGGGGCAGGTGTCTTGTCTCTGGGCTCTTGGTTATCTCATTTATGAAGTAGGGAGATATCTATGTCTATATATTTCCATATACACACACGCACTTATAATATATGCATTTAAGGAAAGGAGCAGGCAGGAATGAAGGCAAGCAGGCAGGCAGGAAGAGAGAAGAGGGAGAAGCAGTTACTTATTTAGTTGTTCCTCTTGGTTGTTCCCCCGGCCCCGGGTCTTGAACCTGGGCCCTTAAGATGTATGTGGACTATACTGGGGGCCCTGTCCTCTAGACCACCAAGGGGCACCAAAGTAGGGATAATATTAAATGTGATCCCAAAGGATTGACAAAAAGTAACCAGTGTTTACTGGTGATCTCCTGATAATTCTTTTTGGCAATCGTGTGAGGTCTGTGTGGTTCTTATCTTCATTTTATAGATGGTGGCCGAGGAGTAGAGAGAGTAATTAACTTGCCCAAAGTCTCACAGCTGGCACATAGAACCTGAACCCTGATTCCTCTGACTCTGGAGCCCTCGCTGGAAACCCCTCTCGTCTGTGACTTGGTGCAGCTTCTCAGGTGATGTGCCAGGGAAGGGCTGAGCTCCTGTGGGGCCGTCGTCTCACGGCCACTTGTGGGCAGAATCCCAGCTTCCCACACCCTGGGCCTTTGACTCTTCTCGGCACCCCATGGACTCAGAGGCCCGACTGGGAGCCAGGTACCTGGGTTCTCACCCCACCTCATCCTCATAACAGCCAGAGGAACTCGGGCAACGTCCCATCCTGCTCTGACTTCACCCTAAACCTCAGCGTCCTCTTCCGCAGCCTGGGCAGGCGGAGAAGCTGGGGTTGCAGCCAGTGCTGCCGATCCCGGCTGCTTCATGTGTCTAGGAATCTGCAAGGGTTTTATACTTCCTGTTTGTTGCTTGGAGCGGGGGAAGTGGACAAAGGGAGATTGAACTGAGAGGACACCTCAGTGAGCCCTATAGTTAGATAGCAACATACAGCATGAGCATTTATTGGGCACCACTGTGTGCCAGGCTCTGAGCTGGTCGCTTTGCATGTGTTATTTGACGGCATGCTCACCAGGAAAGTGAGTCTGATCATCTCCCCTGCGGAGGTGAGAACCAAGGCAGAAGGAGGTCAGCTAGCTTTTGGAGGGCCAAGGGACAGAGGACCCTGTCTACGAGAGCTGGATTTAAAATCCGTAGCCGAGCCAAGGATGAGCATACAGAGGCTTCCTGTCGCTCAGAGCTCTCGGCAAAACCTGCTCTCTGGGGCCCTGGATGGACAAATCCACCCTGTCCAACCACCCTTGAGAGCCCGTGGCGAGGGGCTGATCTAGAAACACTGAAGGGATGAGTCCCTGCCGATGAAGGGACGAGGGCCTGGGGAACAAACGCAGTGTGAGTCCCAGCGCCAGTCTGCTGCTGGCCGGTGCTGGCCCCAGCTGTTTACAGAGACGGGGACGTGGGACCGGAGAGGGTGTGGCTGGCTGGGAGGGACACAGGAGCTGAGGGCAGAGCGATGCAGTCAGAGACTCATTTAGAGCTGGACGGGCCTTCTGGAGTCCAAACTCCTAATTTTATGCATGGAACATCTAAGTCTGGAGAGGGACAGTGACTTGCCCCAAGGTTGCACGGCCAATGGCAGCAGACACAGGATTGAGGAGGATTCTGGAAGCTGGGTCCTCAGCCTCCTGATGGCTTTCCTGGGCACGGCCTCCTGCCTCTGCCCCTCCTGCCAGAGGACAGCCATAAATGAAAGGGATCGTCTCGTGGGGCACTAAGCATGTTGGTCACCTCGTCCCACCGTCCCCACTTCCTAGCCTGATGACATTGGTCAACTCCCCGTAGCTTCTGAACTTCTGTGTCGTGACTTAGGCAGATTCTGAAGACGCAGCACTTTTCAATGCCTTTGATGTGCTGAATATTGTAACTTTCCTGGAGGCAGAGTTCTCCTGTCCCTCCACAGTCACTGACCGCCCAACACTGTTTTCAGTGAGCACCGGTGAGCATCCTTTAGGGTGCAAGTGTTCCCCAAATATGCAGATTGAAAAGCACTGATTTTGCTGGTTCCTCGGGATGGTGTAAACTTTTAAACTCAGACACTGTAGACTGATTGTGGAGTTTTTTGGGGAGGGGGTACCCCACTGAGTTGTGACAGTCACATCCACACGCCCCACCTTCCCCATCTCCTTGGGGCTAGCAGAACCCTAACTGCCTGACTCATGTCTTCCTGGGGCAGCAAGACCGAGACCCTCGGGGTTGGCAACCGCTTCCTGCCGCAGGCTCTTCCCGGCTCACCTGGGAGCAGGTTTGGAGGATGTGAGGGGAGGGAGAGCCTCCCACCTGCCAGGGCAGCCTGGGATGTGGGGTGAGCCTGGGGTGCAGCCCCCTAACTTCTAGCCTGGCTCCAGCATTCACCTTAAGACCACGGAGGAAAAGCAGACTTCTCTGGCCCTCAGCTGCTGCTCTCTAAGAGGACTGAGCTTGGGATCTGTCAGTTCCTTTCTGGGCTGGCGTCCTGAGGAGTGGACTATTTGGGACTTTTTGGCCTCACACCCCAGTTTGCTGGGGTTCTTGGAGTCATCCAGGACTTCCTCTGAGGAACTTTTCTCAGAGAGTTAGGTGTGCGTGAAAGTGCTGATAGCAGCAGGTGGGCCTCGCCCCCCAGGGAGCCTGGTGCTGGAAATTCTCATACATGCAGATGCCAGGGTCACCCAGACTGCCTGCGAAGAATGCAGATTCTCAGGGCTCACCTCCAATGACTCTTAAGTTTGCAGGTTGAGATCAGGACCCTAGAATCTACATTTAAAAAAAGCACCCCCCCACCCCCATCCCACTGTGGTTCTGAGGTATTTTGTTCAAGGGCCAGACTTTGAAAATGACTGTTAGACTCTCAGCCAAAACAAATCAAGCTCAGGAGAGTGATGACCTGCTGGGTTTGTGGTGGCTTTGATGGCCTGGTTCTGAGATGGCCTCGTCCATGGTCACCATCTTCAGTAGCTGACGACTCCTCCTCTCCCCAAGCTAGCGCTTTCCACACTGACTGGTGACAGCATTCGCCAGGGAGCTTTTGAACATACACGAATTCTTGGGTCTCACCCCTAGAGATTCTGCACCAGCAGATCTCGGTCAGGACCCAGAAATCTCCATTATTTCAGAAGCTCCCTAGGTTTTCTGCTCATTATTTGTCATGCATTCAGCAAGTGTTTAGGGAAGTCTCTAGTGACTGGGCTAGGCCCAGAGGAAAGCGTGGAGAACATACTGGTGAGGCTGGACACAGCCTCCGACGTGATGTCACCTACTCTGCAGCCTGGTGACGAGACAGGCTCCTTAGGGATGCTCAGCCAGATTGGGGGAACAGGCATCTCAACTAAATACCTGAGATGAAGCTGGGACTCCTGGGTCGCTGAGCTCTGGAAAATTTCAGATTGGAGTAGCATTCTGAGCCCATGTCCATAGGCCACTACTTATGGGCTCCTGTCATTTGTTTGTTTGCTTCTTTACTTATTTATACAACCCACCTATCCATCCACACACTTACCCACCTCCCACCCACTCCGCCTGTCCATCCGTCCATACGTCCATCCATTCATCCATCCATCCCTTGACTCTCTACTCTGTGCTGAGGATGCAGGGTACTAGAGAGACAGAAATGAAGGGCATTGTCTCTGCCCTCAGGTTGCTCGCAGTCAGTGTTGGAGACAGGAAATGAAACCCATGGCTCAGAGGGGCATGGCCTGCTCCTCCAGCGCCACCATGGAAGACTTGCTTGATGTTGGCTTGCATTAAGGTTTAGAATAGCATGTCCCAGAAGTTGAGGTGGGGGCCTCCAGGTCCCTGTGAAGGCAGGTCATGTATGTGTGGGGCGGCTTTGCTCCTGGGGCTCAAGCTTGATCTCCTTCATATTGGTTTCCCTATGAGGCCTGGTCTCTGGTAGGTGCTCAGCAAAGGTTCATTGTAGATGGACATGGAGACGAGGAGTGATCTGTTAGAGAGGATGGCGTGTGGGTCACGCTGAGGAGCTGTGGCTCAGCAGGGTCCCAGACAGGGTGCTGATGGGGCAATGATGCCATGGCCTCCCTTAGCCCGGCAGGAGAATGGAGAGGCGCACTGGGGGCCTTCCTTGGCCTTTGACACATCCTCTGTATGGGGCAGAGATGCTGATCCTGAAGCCTGAGCCCAGGACTCTTCCCGCCACAGGGTCTGTCTGTCTCTGCCCTGCCTGTCGGGGTGCTGGGTAGCGTGCGGGCTGCGGTGAGCAGACGCAGCAGCAGCCAAGAGCCTTTGCCTCTGGAATCGGACTTTGGTTCTTACTCTACATCCTGGGGCGAGTGTCTCAACCTCCCTGCTTTCCAGTTCAGGTTCTCGGCTTGTCAGATGGGGTAACACCCTCTCCCTCATCCCGTTCTTGGAACGATGGAGAGGGTTGTCAGGTGTGGCGCACTTCAGAGCATGCCCGCAGCACTGAACTGATTAACGGGCTGAAACGTGGACCCTTGGAGGCAGCTGTGCAGGGCGCTGGCTATTTGTGAGTCTTGGAGCCAGAAGACCTGGTTCCATCCCAGCTCTCCCTGACTCATCACATTGCCTTAGCAAGCTGGCTGGGGCTCTGAGCTCGGGTGTCTCATCTGTGCAGTGGGGATAGATGCCCCAACGTTGCTGGCAGGAGCGCCGAGTCTGGTGGGTGTTGTCTGCATTGAGGTTATTACTGAAGTCAGAAAACTTGGGCCTGAACGTCAGACTTGGTCTCTCCACTGAGGAGGGCGTGTGGACAGACATCTTCCCCGCCCACCCATGCCGGGGTCAGCCCCGTGCCTATTGGGTGGCCTTTCTTGGCCCTACGCTTCCCCTTTCACTTGCCCTCACTTTTCCCCCAAAAGCTATGGAAATGGATCATCAGATGACTGGGCTTGGGGTCCTCAGAGCAGGGTGCTCCAGGGAGGAGGGATGCCCTGGTCTGCAGGGACCTGGGGGAAGGGACTGTCCTGGTCAGGCTGAGTCTGAGGGAGCTGAAGAGACCTGGGTTTCCGATACCCGCCCTGACTCAGCACTACCCCACCCACCTCATGTCCCTGGTTGGTTTGAATTCTCAGGCCTGAGTGACTCTGCCTGCCTGATGTCCCAGAAGATTTAAGTCATAGGCAGGTAAATATTAACCCTAGAAATCTGACTGATTGCAAACCTGTTGGGGCCGGCTCCTGGGGGACGGCCAGGCCTGAGTCCCCCACCCCAGCTGATGGCCAGGATAAGCGGGCATCTCCGAAGGGCACCTGCTCCATGCCGGATGGCCCAGTTTGTGACCAGTGCCGCCCAGTGGTCAGGGGCTGCTCCATCTCTTGTACAGCGAGTAGACAGGTTAGCAGCTGAGTCTGACCTCTGGAATCAGACTTCAGTTCTCACTCTGCTTCTGGTCGGCTGTGTGTCCTGGGGCAAGTGTCTTAACCTCCCTGTTTTCCAGTTCAGGTTCTCAGCTTGTCAGATGGGGTAGCACCCTTTCTCTCATCCCGTTCTTGCAATGATTAAGAGAGAAAGAAAGAGGAGGAAACTGAGGCACAGAGAAGGCAGGAGGTTTGCCCAGGTTTGTACAACACCTGAGGGGTCTGGGGTGGAACCGAGTGACCTCCCTGTGGAGTGCCTGTGTCCCCAGCCCCCCAGAGGTCCCTGTGCTGCCGCCCTGGTGTGTGCTCTGCTCCTCTTGGCCTAGCCTCAGACCCTCTTTTGCAAAGTGGGGCCCGGTTGATTTGTGGTCCCTGGCAGGATGAACTGAGCCCAGGACACCCACGTGCAGCCATGCTGCGGGCAGGATGGTGGGGCACTCACTGCTTTTAGGGTGCCAGGCTTGCCTGCAGACTGGGCTGCACTTTGGGACAGTCACCTGGCTGTCCAAACAAGCCTTCTCTTAAGGACCATGTATGAGGCACCTTGAGGATGCCCAGTCGTAGATATAGGTTGTGTCCTCTGAGGGCTGACCCCGGAGCCGGGATGAGAGTGCAGGTTTGGGACTTGAGGGCCCAGGTGCAAGGCTCACTGGCCGTGTGACCTTGGGTGGGTACCTTGGCCTGGCTCAGCCTCGCAGCTCCTATTTCACGGGCGTCGTGAGGGTGCAGGGAGACGGTGTTGGGACTCCTAGCAGGGAGTAGGTACTCTGTCAGTTGGCTTCCAAGGCTGAGAGTGAGTGACAGCAGCTTCTGGGATGCTGGGAGTGGCAGGGGCTGGGGGCTGGGTCTGCGGGGCATCAGTCACAGCAGGACCATGAATGTGGGCCTGTGCTTGATTAGGGAGATGGAGGATTCGATTTGGTGCTGGACCCCACAGCCCAGCGGGCAGGGCCGCCCCAGTGTGGCCCTTGGCTGCTTTTACAGTCAAAGTCAGAATTCAGGAGAGGAAGAGTTGGTGGGAGTTGGTGCAGAGCCGGGCTGACCCCCTCACCCTGCAGTTCCAGGCCCACCTGATCCTGAGGCCCACCTTCCACCACGTGGGGGCCCTGGGCTCCTTCCGCTGCTGAGATGGGATTTTTCCAGGCACCTGACTCACAGGCCGGCCCTTCCTTCCCAGGGCACTTTTCATTTCTTTCTGACTTTTCCCTAAGGAGGCCTTAGGTGGTGCTCACCTCTCCTTGGGGCCTGGAGGGGCAGTGCCTTTGCCCTGGAAGCCCGTCCCACTAGATGGGATGGCAGGGGCCCCTACATGGGAACGTTTTAGTGGTGGCCTGGGAGCCTCACTGGCCCGGCCCAGAGCTCGCCTCCCTTCTCTCAAGGTGTGTGACCTCGGGCAGGTCACGTGTGTCTCTGAGCCTCCGTTTTCCTAATCAAGTCCAGCAGACCTGCGAGGGGCTGTGAGGTGCTGGCCGCGGAGCTGGCCATTATGGGCAGAGCAGACTCGGCCGCTGATCTCCGGGAGCCTCTCCGCTGAGCGGGGAGCCGAGCGGGAGCCCGGATACCCGCCGGGGAGGGCTGAGCCTCGTGGGGCTTCCTGCAACGCACCACGTGGTCTGGTGTGAACAGATGCACGAATGATAGTTTTGCTCGTAACTGGTGAGCATGGTAGCTGGGACCTCGTGTGCTGTGGGCACTGTGGTCCCACACTGTCGGGGACGCGGAGGTGATTCCTGGAGCGACAGCACTGATGTTCCGTGTAAGATAGTCAGGTGAGTCAGTGTCCCTGGCTGCGGTGCCCTGGCTTGGTGAGGAGGATGTGCTACCCAGCTGATGTCGTTGGGTCATCCTCCCCTGGGCACTGGTGGCACCAGGAGGGACAGCAGTGAGAGAGATAGGCAGCTGGAGCGCACCCTCCTGGGGCGTGGCGGATGCGGGCTCCGGTTTGCCAGGTGTGGAGTGGGGAGCTGGAGCCAGGCCGCCTGTTTCCGAGCCCTGGCGCTGAGCCCCGTCTGGGGATCTTCAGGAGGATTTCTGCTCTGCTGACAGGTTGGCCGGCAGCCTCTTAGAGAGGCTCTCTCCTGAGAGAGACTAGGGGAAGGCAAACTGCTCCACTCAAACCGCGGCCGTCCCGTGCTGAGTCAGATGGGCCCCACCCGTAGCTCCTGCTCTTCTCATGACCCCCCCCCCACCTTTATTTTTCCTTTTGAAGGAAAGGTACATTCAGGAATGAAGTCGAAAAGGCAGGCAGGAAGAGAGAGGAAGAAGACACACTCTATTTTTATTTACTTGTCCACGTTGGTGGTTTCCCCTCCCAGCTCTGCGTCTTGAACCCAGGACCTCGGGATGCCTGTAGACTGCTGCCAGGTGTACTGCACTGCTAGGCCACTGGGGCGCGCCCCAGCCACCGCCCCTTTAGGGAACCAGCCCTTAGGGTCCTTCCCTGGGTTTGGTCTGATCATCCATTCCCAGGAATGGTCATCCGTGGCCACGGCCAGGTCAGGGACAGGCTCAGGTTCAGGCAGGGCTGGCACACCGCAGTGCCTGCTCTGGTTGGTATAGTGGGGTCTGAACCTCAGGCTGCCCTCTGGATGGGCCTGGGTGAGTCCTGGGTGGTCAGAGGGACATGTGCCTGTCCTCAGCCCCCACGTGCTTCCAGCCCAGAGTGCTCAGGGAGACACAACATGTCTGCATTTAGCGACTCAGGGAGCCCAGGGCTGGGGCTTCGCTGAGGGGCCTGCATGTGAGAACTGCTGGGGACAGTGACTCTGGAGCTGTGCTGGAGCGCTTTGTCTGCTGGTCCCCACAATCTCCCGATGAGCTGCCCCACCAGCCCTGTCCCACCAGCTCCCCATCAGGTGCCCTGACTTTCCCAGGCCGCACCTGAGTCCCGCATCCTGGTGGCTGGCTAGGGACTGAGTTTTAAGCCCTTCCAGCCCTTTTGCCCTGGCCTGGGTTCAAATCCCAGCACAACCATCTGTTGACGACGTAACTCTGAGCGATTTTCTTTTTTACCCTACTGATATGTTTTTATCGTGGTAATTTTGATTTATCAAACAGTATGTGCTTAGTAGGTGCTGGTTTAGTTTCGTCAAATGGGTGATAACCCTGCCCACCAGCAAATTACCCAGAGCCCTCCCCAACTGCCCGTTGGACCCACGCCCACTGGTTCCCAGCCCCCACCCACTCCCCACTAGTCACCTCAGTTCCATAGTTACAAATGCGCAAGGGTGCGCTTTTGTTGAGTCTGTTCCCTTGCTTTGTTTGCATGTGTTCCGCATGGGAGTGAGATCAGCGGTGTTCGTCTTCTTCTGACTGTTTCGTTGAGCACCATCCCTTCTCCTTCCCGCCACGCTGTCACACATTCCGGGTTGCATATTTTCAGGGCTGTGAGGACTCTGTGGTGTGTGTTCATCCGTTCATCTGATGACGGGCCCTTAGGTGACTTCCGATTCTTGGCAATTGCAAATAATGTTGAGCGGTTTTCTCAACCTCCCTGAGCCTGTGTCCTCGTCGTTCGGAGGGGATTTAACATCGAGGGTTGCTTATAGGTTAAAGCAGTTATAGGAGCGAAGAGCTGGGTATAGGTCCGGCGCTTCGCAAGCAATTAGTAAAGGCAGAGGTCAGCAGGCCGGTTTTGGCATTCGGTCCTTAGCCGTATGGGGCAGCCTAAGAAGCTGTTGCCATTTTTTCTGTGCCCCGTGCCAGGGCCCTAGATCGCTCCTGCTTCATTCTGCTTGTCCTGGTTGGAGGAGGTCCTGCTGGGTTGGGGCACAGAGGAGCGATGGCGGCCAGTGGGCCCCGACTCCCACTGAGGCCCCTTCTACCTTCCTCCGCCCCTCATGGTCTCGTTGCTGCCCGGCTTTGCAGAGCTGACTTATTCTCACTCTGTCCATTGTTTCAGGAGCGGGAACTGCTGGGCCCCCACCCCGTCACCCCCGTCTACTGCAGGGGCACCCCACACCCTCACAGCAGTACTGTCTACTATGTGTTACCGGCACTTGTTGAGTTCTTCCTCACCAAGTGGCCGGGCCACGCCTGTCTCCCTCATCACTGTGATAGCCCAGAGGGGCCCAGCCCAGTGCCCAGTGCCCGGGGTGCTTGGGAATCATGTCAGGAGCTGCGCCTGCTTGGGTCCGGCCGGGAACGTGGGGAGTGGGGTACGATCCCTGGCCTGGAGGGCTTGTCTGGTTGTTGCTTTGTGAACTCAGTCGGCTGCTGAGAGCCCAGGACAGGAGAGGCATAAGACGGCACCTGCCTCCCTGCCTCGCTCCTGCCTGTGAGCCACCTCGTGTGCCCCAGATGCTGGGCCAGGCGGCAGCGGAGCACAGGTAGGCTGGTCGCTGCCCCGGTCTCGTGGGGAGTCCAAGCAAGCAGCGGGGACATAAGCTGTTTCCTTAGAGACTTGAAGCTGGGATTTACCGGCCATGGACACCGCTGACCACAGTTTTGGTCTTTCTGGTGCCCGTGACAAATATCATTAGCACCACCTGCACGAACAGGCCAGTGTCTGCTCCAGGTTCGCAAAGGACTTGACCAGACGCCCTGGGACCAGCACGGCTGACGATTGAGCCGGCTCCTTCTCGGTTTGGGGTGTCCTGGGCACTGAGGGACATCGTCAGGGATGTTCCCTGGTCTCTAGATGCCAACATCCACCCTGCAAGTCATGACAACCAGAATGCCCCCCTACATTGCCAGATGTTCTCCAGACAGAATCGCCCCCATTGAGAACTACTGCCTTAGGTGGAGCTTGAGGACTGTAAATGTGCAAATAGAGGTGGGATGGAAATTTGAAATCCATGCTGCTCCTTTCCACAAACGCAAGTGAGGACAGAAGAGCCCACAGCACCCCCATGTTCCTCAGGTGCATAAATGATCCGGTTTGGCCTAAAAGGCAAACTTCCGTGGGAGTTGGGAGCAGCCTTGACCCCGGTCCCCGCAGAATCTGAGCCCCTGACAAGGGACTGATCATTGCAGGTCTCGTGTCTGCTCGCTCTGAGGTCGCGGTGCCGAGTACGCGGGATAGAGGACTGGGAATGTTCTGCTGTCGATGAAGCCCTGGCGTCTTCGTTTGGACAGAGGCCTGGACTTGGGTGTTGCTGAGGGTCTCCTCCCCACGGGACTGTGGACTTGAGGAGGGAGGGAAGCAAGTACCCAGGGCCCTGCTTGGTCTGGGGTACAGCGTGCCTGTGTCTGTGGAATGATGAAGGGGCGTTGCTGAATGGCCAAGGAGCCTGGGGACTCAGAGGGGCTTTTCTGCCCTCCTCTTCCCCAGAGTGACGGAGAGGGGCCTGGAGTGCCCAGTTCCACAGGGTTCAGGTGCAGGAGAAGTGACTTCCATCCCTCGCTTTTTAAAAAATGATTTATTTATTCATAGGAAGGAGGCAGGCAGGAGTGAAGGCAAGTAGGCAGGCAGAGAGAGGAGGAAGAAGTGTTTGTCCAGCCATGTAGCTCTCATGTCGATTGCCCTGCCCCAGCCCTCGGGCACCCCTCCCCTGTCCGCCCGCGGGCTGCAACCTGTGTCCCTGAGCTTTAAGTGGGCTCTGCCGCCTGAGGCCGTAGACTTTCACCGCTGAGCCACCAGGGTGCACCCGTCACGCACTTCCGATTGGCATCTTCATGTGGAAGCATCTTCATGTGGAAGAGGTGGTGTCCATGTCCCCTGGCCACAGGACAACCTGGCCAGGGCTGTCTCAGCACCGAGAGCCCAGGCATCTGTCCCTGCCTCCACCCTCCAACTAGCAGTTTTGAGCACCTGGATTCGCCTTCCCAGCTGGTCGCTTGTCGTAGTTCCTGGAGCTGCTCCTGCTGCAGCCCGTGCGACAGCTGCACACGTGCCAGGGCCGCTGCGTGGAGGGGCTGCCGTGCGGGCTCAGCGGAGGCTGTTTGAGGGAGAGCAGGGACTGCCGCCGGCCCTCCGTTGTCCTTGTCCGCCGGCTGCGTCTCTGGCGGCGGGCTGGGCTCACACGTGTGGTCTCCGTGCCCAGGGCAGAAGGAACCGAGGAGAGTGTTCGGACTCCTCTGCAGGATCGTGTGTGGGGGCACCTGAGTCCCACTACAGACTTTGACAAATGCCACTTGGGGTCTTGTTGAGGCCAGGTGCTGGGCTGTCCCCTGTGGGGTCGCGGTCCTGGTGTGACGCCACCTAGGACAACCCATTCCACTGGTTGAATCCTTCACAGCCCCCGCCTGCTGGCCCCCAGTACACAGCCTCTTCCCAGAGCTGTGCACCGGAGTGGGGTGGACCCTTTGGCCAGGAGGGGAAGATGGGTGTCTGGTTGTGGCTCTGCCTCGGATGAGTTTCCCGACTTGGGACAAGTCTCTCTACTGTTCTGCGCCTCAGTTTCCGCCTCTGTAAAATGGGGCTGGTGCTCCCACTGTGGGATGGCCCACAGGGCTGGTGGGAGTCCATGCATTTCGGCACCTCCCTCGCAGATGGGGTGGAGAGCAGCTTTCTTGGGGCAGGGCTGTTCCGGGGACGGTTTGAATCTCCGTGGGGCCGCTGAGACTGTCCTGGGCCCCGTGTGCTTCAGGAGACCTCAGAGGCTGCCTGGCCGCTCACCCGGTCTTGGTTGGGTGGGCTGAGCTATTTTCAGCTCTGGATTTTGCAAAGGTTATGTCTCTCCTGCCCAGAGTGGGGCAAGTAGACGGTCTCCTCTCAGACAGGTGGATCGAGTGTGGGCCCGAAGAGAGTGGACCAGACCGGACCCGAATGGGTTCTGAACAGGAGGCCTCCTCTGCTCTGTGAGGCAGCCTTGCCCCCACCACCTGTGCCCCTTCTCTGCAAAGCCGAGTGTCTGCCAGGCTCCTTCACTGGCCCGTCGGAGCGACAGAGTGTGGCAGTCATGGCCCTGGGGTCCTGCTCCTCTCCTGCCAAATGCCTCTGACTCAGCAGAGCAAAAATGTGGTCTTCGGGGAGCAAGGCTTTAAAAATAGTGCAAGGCCTCCTTCCGCCCCACCGCACCCCCTTCTGACCACACCCTGGCTGAGCCCCAGACCTCTGCCCACACGCGTTTTGGCCCAGCTTGGCGGGGCATCTAGAGGTGGTATGTCTCAGGGGCTGTCGGGCTGCTGGCTGGTGTCAGATGGGGGAGGACGGTGCCAGGCAGGGGGCCCCAGCCGCCCTCCCCTCCTGCAATGGTGTGGCGGGGCCACGGCCTCCGTGGGACCAGGGACTCCTTCATTCACAGCAAGTGTGGGTGGAGGCCGACTGTGCGCCAGGCTCCCGGCCAGGGCGGAGGGTCGAGCTGGGGACAGAGGGTAACGGCCCTGCCTCTGTCCACGTTCCAGTGGGGGAGACTGGTGTCAACTACTCTACGTACAAATGTCCAGGGTGTCAAATGCTGTGAGCACTGGGGAGGCAGGGCCAGGGGACAGAGGGTGATGGGGACATGTGTGTGCTTTATGTATTTATTAGAGGAAAGGAAGGGAGAGGAGGAAGAAGGGTTTTACTTAGTTGTTCGTCTTGGTCGTTCCCTCCAGCCTTGGACACGAACCCAGGTCCTTGGAATGCATGTGGTCGGGGTCAGCTCGGGGAGGCAGACTTATCCACGAGACCACCGGGGCGTGGTGGAAGAAGCATTTTGAAGGAAGGAAGGAGGGAGAGAAGGAACAGGAGAAGGAAGCACGCATTTGTTTTGGTTGTTCCCTGGGCCTGTGTTGAGAGTCTAGTTCCTTGAGCTTTATCTGGTCGGTGTCCCAGCTGCCAGCTTAACTCTGAGCCACCAGGTGGCACCACGTGTGTGCTGTTTTAGAAAGGGTGGCTCGCGAGAGCCTCTCGACGTGGTGACGGTGGAGCAGGGCCCCGAAGGAGGTGCTGAGAGTGCCATCCACCCGCCTCTCTGGGGGCAGCGCATTCCAGGCACCGTGAGTGCAAAGGCTCCCGGGTGGGAGCATGGGCGTTTGAGTGGCATGGCAGCTGGTGGTCATTGTGACCAGAGTGAGCCATGGGGAGGGCCCTGAAGTCACGGAGTGGCCATGGGAGGGACACATCTCCCGGGGCCTGTACGGGGCCTGGCTTCCCTCCCAATGTGGTCAGGAGGCATCTGTGGGTTTGGGGCAGAGGAGCGATTTCCTCTGTGGAGAGCAGTGTGTGGGTCAGGGTGAAGATGGGAACAGGAGACCAGCGGGGGTCAGGGGCTATGTCGGGCCAGGTACGAGACGTGGTAGTCACAGCAGGGCAGGAGAAGGTAGGTGACAAGCAGCAGTCAGCTTCTGGGCATATCTGGAAGCAGAGGCAACACCGTGTACTGATGGTTAGGGCGTAGGTGTGAGAGCCCCAGAGGAGGCGAGCCCCTGGCAGGCCGCCCCCCGCTGACACGGGGCGATGGGGAGGAGCAGGGTGGGCTCAGGAGCTCTGTGTGGATGTGGGAAGTTCAAGGTGCCCAGCAGACCCGGGAGTGGACACACAGAGCAGGCATGGCTCCAGGAGTCTGGAGTTCAAGGGGAGGTCAGGCTGGAGGCATCGCCGCAGCAGTGGTGTTGAAAACCAAGGAAAGGGTGAGGTGGCCCCCTGGAGAGGAGTCGGAGTCCTGAGCTGGGAGGACCTGCAGAGGTGCTGGAGGAGGGGGACAGGGGAGCACAGAGAGGAGGGAGCCTCCAAGAGAGGGTCCAAGAAGCAGCGGTGAGGCGGGGTGAGCCAGGCCGCGGCGCGTCCACAGGGTTTGGCCTCATGGGAGTTGGTGGGGGGGACACCTGCCAGGAGACGGTTCAGTAACGGTAGTGGCGCCTTTCAGTGGGTCCCAGTCTGTGCCAGGCAGTGTTTAGTACCCTGTTTGCTCGCCATCCTCACCTGAGATACGCCCCACCCCAATAAACACAGCTGAGCGTGTTCTCCCAAACTCTGCAGGCGGGGTTCGATCGCGGTCTGGCCCCGGGGCTCTGCGGTAGCTCCAGTCTGGAGTGAAGCCCTTTCCTAGAGTCCCCTGGGCTCCTGTCGGCTGCTGTGCCGGCCCTGCTTGTCCTGGGCGCTGTCCGTCAGAGATGGCCGGGGCCACCCCACATCCAGGTTCCGGGCCACCTGCTGCTGCACGTGCGTAGGGGGTCGTCTGTTGTCTGCTGCCAGAGGACAGGAACTTGCCATTCTCTTTAGTTCCTTTGTCCCTGGGGTGGACCGGGCCTGGCGGACAGCAGTTGAAATGCTTGTTGAGTGATGGGCAGGCTGAGAAACCCTTGCCGGGTTATTAGCTGGTGGAGGCGACTGGCCCTGATCCCCTGGAGGTGAGGAAGGGTAGTGGAGCTACAGAGAGGCTGCGCAGTGTGTCCCCAAGTTGGGGCCTGGTCTCCTGTGCCCAAGTTCACTCAGGGCTTCTGCCCTCCTGCGGTGGCCACTTGGGAAACCTGGGCATCTGGGGGCCGTCACATCGTCTCAGCTTTACTCAGCTTGCTGTGTGGCCAGGAGCCATCCTGGCTCTGCCTTTGGGGGGCGTTGGGTGAGGCACCTCATGTCCCTACCCCTGTTTCCAAACCCCAGCTCCTTCGAGCCATTGCCTGGGCCGTTTCTGCAGCCTGGACCCTCCATCTGCCGCTTGTTTCCCAGGTGACTTTGGACATGTCACTCTTTCCATTTGAGCCTCACCTTCCCCGTCTATGAAAAGGAGGGAAGGAAGTCCACCTTTCAGCTTCAGTTCCAGCATGGAAATGCCCTCCCTCTAAAATGAGTGAACAATGGGCATGCTGGCACTAAAGGGCCTGAGAGGTGGACTTTGGACAGTAAACCGAGACTCAGAAAGGCACGGGGTGGCACCACGTCTGTGCTGTCCCCTCCCGGCCTCCGGATGTGGGTGCTATGGGCCCCTGTCACATGGGCCAGGGTGGAGACCAGGATGGACAGCTCACCCAGGCTCTTTCACCCGCTGCGCCTGCCAGGGTGTCCAGCTTGGGCCTGCTGCCTGGGCAGATGGCCGGAAAAAGGGTTCAGATGCCTGGGGCTGCTGGGAGCGGGACCTGGGGCCTGTCTGGGGCAGCCTCACACACTGGCTGAGCTTTCTCCAGGCTCTGGTTTCCCAGGCAACACCCCTCACCCCCAGCCTTTGGAGGCACCATCCCCTGGGGGCTGCTCCCACTTGTCCTGCCTGGGGGTCACTGACCAGAGAGAGGTCAGCGGGGAAGGCGGCCGATGCGGGAGGGGTCTTCTGGTCCCGCACAGGACACAGCCTCCATTGTCTGAGGCTCCGCCCCGACGGAGCCTCACCCCTGCCCACAGCCAGGAGGGCGCGCCCCTCAGACCCTCCTGCACGCTTCCCACCACGGGAAGCCCATTGAGCGACCTGGTGCCTAGTGGGTGAGGGGAGGAGCTGGTTCCTCTGGTGTCCGAGTCTCCTGCTGTGGGTGGGGTGGGGCGGTGCTCCCTTGACTTCCCGATCACTTTTTACGCAGTGTCTGGGGACCCATGAGATCTGGCCCGCGGGTCCAGAGCTGGCCCCCCCCGTCCAAGCCCCGTGACTCCGCGTCAGTAGCTGTGTAGCCTTCGTGACCTTGGAAATGTGCCTGCAGCCTCCCTTTCCTCACCTGCTGCGGGAGTCGGACACAAGCTGCCAGCATTCCGCCGGGGCCTGGTGCGCGGCAGCGCTCGGGAGAGGCAGCTGTGACTGTTGCAGACCCTGCGGCTGTGATCTCAAGGCCCGGGAGGGTCGTGAGGAGGTGCCTGGGTTCTGCTAGACAGGGAGAGGGCCAGCTCCGTGAACAGTCTGCAGTCGTCAGGCAGCGACAGTACCTCTGGGAAGGACGCTCACATTCATTAAGCACCTGCCGGCGTTGTCGGAAGCCATTTCATTTCATCGGCCTCTGACTGTGAGGACAGGAGGCTCAGAGGACAGAGCAGGTGGCTTTTGGAGGCCTCGTCCCGAGAGCAGCAGACTCGGGTTCTCTCGGGAGCCCAGCCTGAGCCCCCTCCCTGTGCCTCACCTCCAGCTTCCTGGAGCCCTGGGTTCTGCTCCTCTTCACTGCCGCCCTCGCCAGTCCCCCTGCCCAGCCTGACTTCCAGGAGCCCTCCTGGTGCTTTTCTCCGGGCCTCATTCAGGTGGCTGGAGGATGGCCCAGCATGGGTGCTTCGCCCCGGCTGGTGAGGAGGGACAGGTGCTGGCTGGTGGAGGGCATCCTCCTGGGCCTCTGGGATGAGGAGACTTTGAACCCTACAGCGAGGAAGAACGGAAAGGCACTCTGATGACATGAGAGCCGGGAGACACCAGCTTGGCTAGGAGGGCTGCGGAGGGCGGAGGGTGGAGGGAGGCGCCTCTGCTGCTCTTGGGTGGTCGGGGAGGTGGAGCTTAGCCTGCAGCCCGGGGCCGGGGTCGGGGGGCGTCTTTTTCTGCTCCTCTGCATCTCCCCTGTCTGTGTGTGCTGGGAAACCCAGCCCCCTGCTCTTACAGCGGGGCGAGCACTGACCAGGGTCTGCCTGCCCGTGTGGTCTCGGCTGGCTGTTCTTTTTGAAGCGCTGACCCTGAGGCTGGAGAATCTGCTATCACTCTACCACCCACAGTGATAACAGGGGCCACTCCTTGCTGAGAGCTTCTTCTGTCCTCAGCAGCCCTGGTGCAGTAGCAGTTATGTCCACTGCTTCCAACCGAGTGTAGTTCCTATATGTCCTAAGGTTTGCGTCGCGGGGTCGGGCAACCGAGATGAACAGCTACATGCAAATAAATAAAATGCTTTTGATACTTCTTCCTCCTCTCTCTTCCTGCCTCCTGTCTCTGCTCGCCTTCATTCCTTTAAACACATGCACACACATGCACGCACAGTCCTCGTGCCATCAGCATGCAGTGTCCGCGTGGCAGGGTCTAGTGGGATGGGTGTTCGTGGTATTAGTGTTGGCAGGTGCGGGGCTGGGATTTGAACTCTTCTGCCACCCTGTAGCTGCCGCCGCCGCGGTGCAGCAGTGCTGTAGACAAGTTCCCTCTCCTTTTCTGGACTCAGTTTCCACAGCTGTAAAGGCAGAGCGACGCCGTCTGACAGCTGATTTCTGGTTTTGACATAATGTGTGTTCAGCGCTCGTTCCCTTTTAACTTGATGGATTGATTGGAAACGTGCAGCAGGAATGAAGGCGAGTAGGCAGGCGGCCAGGAAGAGAGAGGAGGAAGAGGCTCTTTATGTTATTCATTTGGTCACATTGGCTATTTCCCCAGGACGTGAGCCCAGCTCCTTGGAATGTACGTGGCCCGCACTTGAACAGAGGTGGCTGACCTAACTGCTGCTCTACCAGGGCACGCCTTGTCCCCCTTTTAGAAATGAGAATGGTTAATTTATTTTCCCTTATTAGAATGCTCACTGTCAAAGATCTGGAAAATTCAGAGAAATCGAAAAGATAAAAAGGACATGTCCTCTGTCCCTGGCACCCCAGTTCCAACTCCCACCTTGAAATTTTCCAGACCACGCACACTTCACGGAAACCTGAAAAGGAAACACACACACACAAAATCTCCGAAATGGCTGAGCAGACCCTCTGCTTACGTCACGCCCATAACCTGCTTCCTGGTTCCTGATTCCTGCTTGTAGCAACCTGGGAGACTGGCTAGAGGTGATGCCCGAGACTCTGTGGTCACACGGAGGACAAGGCAGAGCCCCGCCTGCAGGGGACCCCACTGCCCCAGGCTGCTGATACCCAAACCCCCCCAGCTTGAAGCCCTCGGCTCTCACGGTCCCTCCGCGAGCCTTCCTCAGGGTCCCTTATGCTCCTGGGTTTAGCATCCAGACACCGGCCCCTTTGACGCCCCCATCCAGACACCGGCCCCTTTGATGCCCCCTTGCGGTGGTGCCAGCTTCAGGGATGGGCATCTTGGCTCTGATGGGGCCTGCCCAGGGCCTCCTGGTTGACCTCAGGGATGCTCCTGGGAGTCCCTTGGGGCACATAGGGGGACTCCCATTTTACAGATGAGGACACTGAGGCTGAGTGCTTGTCAGCAGAGGTGGGACTCCAGCCTGGCTCCCTGACTCCCAAGGCAGAGCCGCGGTCGCAGCCTGGGCCATGAGTGTTAATTTCAGTCGGTTGTACCAGGGCCCCGTCCAAGAGCCTTATGTGTGCTTGCTCTTCGTTTTCTTAATGACCCTGCAAGGTGGGTGCTTATAAATCCCCATTTTTCAGATGAGTAAGTTGAGGTCCAGGTTAGATAACTCACCCAGGCTCATAGTTTCATGAACGCTTTCCTGACTGTGATGCCGGGAGGGTTTCCAATGGTGGCAGTGGGCAAATCTGAGCCTCCCTCACTCCCTGCGTGTCCCTGCTTCTTCTAGGAGTAGGGACACGTAGGTGTGAAACACGGGCCCTTGGGTGAGCATGAGGCTCGCGGGTCCATGTCTTTGCAGGGAGCTCACGGCCCCCAGTCAGCCTGAAGCAGCCCTTCCCCATTGCAGCCGGAGTGCGGATGGCAGTGTGGTTAAGGACTAAGACTAGAGTGTGCGGTATCTACACCACCAGTCTGAATCCTAGCATTGTCACCTGTTCCCTTGTCTCTGCGACCTTGGGCACATCCTTACTTCTCCAAGCTCACTTCCTTGTCCTCATCTGTAAAATGGAGCAGGAGGAGAAATCGCTGGAATCATCAGGCTTCACGCTCTGTAGGCTTGGAGCTTGGAGAGCCAGCCCTGAAGAGGGAGGCAGAAGGGGAGGACCCGGGACCTTGTGGCCTGGAGAGCAGGCTGCTGGGCTTCTGCAGTGTCAGAGAACGGTATTTAAGGAGCAGCCTGCTCAGGAGCCTGTCGGTTGGGGTGAGTGCCCCTCCTGTCCTCAGTGGGAGGCTGGGGGACTGCAGTGCCGCTGCCCATTGACCTTTCAACTTGCAAGGGTTTGCAGGTATCTTCGCTTGCTTTCCCCAGCCCTCGGCAGAAGACCGGGGTTCCGTCGTGGGTGTTCAGTGTGAGGCTGGGGCGCAGCCACACAGCGTCAGCCAAGACAGCACAGGCAAACGCGCAGCTCTCTTCTCCGCCCCGCGGGCTGCCCCGGGCACGTGTCCAGCCGCTCCAGGTCCCCAGCACAGAGGGTGCTGCTGCGTTCCTCCCACAGCCTGGGAACCACCGCAGGGTCCTTGGGTAGGGACTGCATTGAATATGGCACATCAGAAAGGTGATCCTGCAGCCCTGTGACGAAGCGAGAGCGACATCTGCGGCTGCTCTGAAATGAGGACAGGTTCTTCAGCACAGACGGCGCTCGCACGCTGGGTTTGGGGCGCTTCCTCCAGTGCGGAGAAGGCGTCTGTCTGCACAGGTGTGAGCTGGCAGGTGTGAGCTGGGAGCCGCTGGACGGGCTCAGAAGGACCTCGGAGCTGTGGTCACTTCGCGGGGGCTCGGGCAGTGCAGGCGCGAGGGGGACTTACCTTTCTCCTGATGCACCCTTGGTGTTCAGGTGTCGAGAGGCACTGGGGCTCAGGGGTGGCCCCCGGCCTGCTGGCCTGTGTGCTCCTGGGCAGCTTGCTTACCCACTCTGGGCCTCGTTTTCCCATCCCTTGATTAATACGTGTTAACGTGTGTAAAGTGCTTAGAAAAACGTCTGAGACGTAGCAGGCCCTACGTGATTGTTTGTTCTTATTCATTCATTGCCACTGCACACGTTCCGTGTTCAGGGAGCCGGTTAATAAAGTCAAAGCCTTCAGGAATGGGAAGGAAAGTAGGCAGTCAGCTGTGATTAGATGAGGGAGCTTGGACTTTCCCTCCTCCATCGGTCCCTCCTCCACTGGGAAGGAGCTTGAAGGACCGCCTGTTGCTCCAGGTCAGGGATGCCCAGCAAGGGACCTCTGGCCAGGTTGGCGCCAGGGCCCAGGAAAGCCAGTGGAGGCCTGCCGGTGGGAATACCAGGAGGAGATCGGGAGAAGTGTTGCCCCCAGCTCCCAGCACTTGGGATTCTGCCTTTCTCTCCCCACCTGCCTCACTGTAGCCCTTCCCTTGCACCCAGATGCCAAGGCCGAGTGGCCACCCGCCAGCTGTGCAACGGTGGGGCAGGTTAGGGAGAGACAGAGAGTGAGTGACTTTCAGTGGGGCTGGCGAGAATGGTAGGACCCCAGGCAGCCGGGAGGAGGAGATGTCCAGCCGTGTTCACGACAGCACAGGCTGGCGCACGGGCTTGACCGTGACCCTGGCCTCTGGGGATGGAACTTCACTCTGTAAGCAGAGGAAATGAGGGGGTGGTCTAGCTGCCCCCACCAGGCCCCCAGGAGGCCCCTGCGCTGGGGTAAAAGGAAGGTCTGTGGCAGCAGGGTTCTCTGGGAGGATGGGGTTATGATCTGCAGCTGCTGGGTTTCTGGGTTAATCATTTGTGACCCTGAGGGTGGGGTCTGGTCCTTCCTGGGGCCGGCCCACGTTCCTGGAGCTGCTAGGGAGGAGTGAGAGCTAGTAGGCTGTGAACCGGCCGTGAGCCAGTGACCCCTCTCTGTTGCTCACACTTTGGACTTGACCGCTGTCTAATTCCATTTCTGGCCTTCTCCTCACAGGCGAGCGGCTGGGCCGGTGCTGGTCTGAGCTGGACCTTGTCTGATGGCTTCCTCCGACCCTCCTGCACAGACTGCCAGAGGTACCGAACCCCAGGCTTCCTGCTTGTCCCTCTGAGTGGGACCACGGAGCCGGCTGACTCAGTGTGAACTGCATGTCTTTGGATAAGTGAATACACCTCTAGGCTCCTTTTTCGTGTCTCCGCAGTGGATGTTGGGCATGTCTTCTCACAGAGGGAGCTTTGGACAAGGGTTGAGTCTCGCCTGCCTCCGAAGAGACAATATGCTGGGGGAGGGTGGGGACCCAAGGGCGGGCCGGGCTGTCTCAGGTCCTGAGGTTGGTCATCTAGCAGGTGTGGGTTTGCCTTGCAGGGGTTGGGAGTGGAGAAGACAAACAGACCTGGGCTGGAAAAGGATTTGTCGATCTGAAATGCAGTTCGAGCTCCCATGTTTTATCTGGCAGCCCTAGCGGTGGGTCTTCACGCACAACGGGTAGAGTCTAGGCCCCACGCCGGAGTTGCTGGTCACAGGCCACTTGACACACTGAGCCAGGCTTCCTGTCCTCTTGTCCCCCCTCTGGGGGAGGCAGATGGCAGCATGGTAATGCTCAAGGGCACCCTGTCACCATGAGCCTTGCTGAGGTATCGTTCTTCCGTTCCGTCATCCCTAACCCCAGTGACACCCACCCCTGTCGCTGCGTGGTTACGTGCGAAAGGCCCTGGTATGTGGTAACCAGCCACCCGAGGAGGCCAGTGTCCTCACCGAGGGGCGTCAGCAGCGCCCGTATCTTCCTCATGAGGAGGGTGGGAGACCACTTGTGGACCTGACTTCTCTAAGTCCCCGACTCCTGGGCTCACCGGGTCTTGCTGGGCTCGCTTCCAGAGGACGGGCGTGTCTGGGAACATCTTAGGCATGTGGGCCGCTCCGGGCGGGCGTGTTACCGGCCAGGTGGGTGGGGAGGCTCAGTCACTCAGTGACCCAGGATGGGCCTCCAGGATTTCCTTCTAGTGAGGAGTCACATCTGACTGTCACCTCTGGAGCTGGGGACAGGGCCCTGGGGGCTGGGGCACCTCCTGGTTCATGGCGGTGACATTGGGTCCCGGATGTCCCCCCGGCTCCTGCATCTTTTCTCCCACCCACCAGGAGCCTGGTGCCGAGACAGGGAATGAGAGTCACTGTGTGGTGGAGATGGTCCAGTCCCCATCCACGAGCACTTTGTGGATGTTACTCTTCAGTGGTGTCAGCTGTGGCGGCTGCTGTCATCTGGTTGAACCCAGCTCTGGGTGTTTTCTGAGTCTTTGAGAGCTTCCCGCTGTCTTACTGAATAAAACCCACATTCTCCCATGCCTCTGCCTTCACCTCCACTCGGTGACTTGGGGTCTGCTCTCTGTTCCCGCTGTGGCCTCAGCCTGGAGTTCTCCCACCCTGGCCCAGCCCGCCGGCCTCTGCTCGTCCTTCAAGGCTCCACGCGGGCAGCAGCCGTGTGCCCAGAGCCATCTGTCTGTCTGTCTCCTTCCTTCCTCCTCCCCTCCCCGCCCCTCCCCTCCACGTCACGTCTTCCCAGGCAGGAAAGACCTGTTCTCAACGTCTGCTTTTCCCTGTGCTCACCTTACAGCTCAGGAAACTACCTTGGCGGCCGGCCTAACTGGGCGTCACACAGCCATCCTGTGGGGGAGCTGGAGTCTGAACCTAGGGGGTCTTGCTGCTGGTGGGCCCAGGGCGTCTATGTGTCCCGAGACGTTAGTCCAGGAAAGCAAGGAGAGATGTGTGGTGACAGCGCACGGCAGGTTTCTCAGGAGACGCTCAGAGAGGTGTGCTCTCTGTGGGCAGTAAACCTGCCAAATGCTGGAAGCCAGGGAGGGGCTCACGATGTGGGGAATGGAATTTTCCACTGGCAGGAGTTGCTAAGGGTTGCTAAGGAAATGTCTCTTTTTGTAAGCTTGTCGCCAGGATGGCTGGGGCTAGGCTGGTGTGGCCCACCTGCGTGATGCTGGTTGATTTCGGCCAGGCCTTCTTTTCCCTGCGCTGACCGTGGGACCCGCGCTCGCTGCAGTGACTCCGGCCAGGTGTTGAGGCAATGCCCCAGGCCCCTGCCTGTCCGGTAGGCTCAGGGACCAAGGGCTTTGAAACCCTCTTGGTCAGGATGGCTCTGTACCTGGTAGCCCCAGAGTAGTGAACAGGGACTGTGCTTTCATTTGTTTAGTGTTTTTTAAAACCACAGTCCGTGGACATGCCAGGAGCATGCATGTGTGTGTGTCTGACTAGTGCTCATCTGCACCTGCGTATGCTGGGATGTCACCGGGAGCCAGGCAGACAAGAGCGTCTGCCCTCATGCAGTTTTGTTCCAGTAGGAGAGACAGTAGCATGTCGTGTGCTGATCAGGGGACAGAGGAAAATAAAGCAGCAGGCGAACAGTGAGACCTGCTGTCCCTGCAGGCGGCTGGTGGTGGTAGAGATGGCGGCTGGAGGGGGCGAGGGTGGCCAAGAGCCCTGAGGGGAACATTCTGGACCCCGGGCCTGGAACTGCAGGGTTCCAAGGCAGGAGCAGCTCTGGCCCATTCGGGGAGCAGCAGGGAGATGGTGTGGCTGGTGATTGAGCGAGAGAGGGTGGTGGAACAAACTACATACACACACACACACACACACACACACACACACACACGCACGCACGTGCACACAGACGCGTGGTGGGTACGCACGTGAGCAGACACGCAGAGATGCATGTGCTCACACACTAACCCTGTCGATATATAACTGAAGCCCTCTTGTCAAAAAACAGCATCAAAATTAATACCAGTTGGTGTGGGGACAGCACAGCTTAAAATCGACAGGGCAGCGTGCAGGTGTATGAGCAGAAAACAGGCAAAACCTGAGACTTCTGAGTAAGGACCCAAAGAGAGAGAACCCCACCTTAGCAACCTGAGTCCAGGGACATCCCTAGATAGTCACCTTTTACTCCAGGTGACCTGGACTCACCCACAAAGGAAGAAGCCCCCACCCTCATATATACTCAAGAATCCATCTGGCCTGAGTGACAGGCCGGCAGCACAGGTCGTACACACACGTGTGCATCCCCTCGATGGAAAGTTCCCGCCCGCAGGGAGCTTCAACTCGCTGCTTCTGCTTCTAATAAACTTGCTGTGTGTTCCTGACCAAACAGCTCTCTCCACGAATTCTTTCTGCATGGACCCAGCGTCTCATCGGTGTGTCTCCTCACCCTCCCCTGCATCACAAATATGATTTCATTAATATTATAGTATTATAATACAAGATATAGTAGTATTCCAGGCCATTCATAAAACGAAATGCTGCCCGGGAATGAAAACAGCAGAATGACCCCAGTGCACCCAGGCTGTAACCCGAACCACTGGTCCGACATCCCACCCCCCTCGCCAGATTTCCTTTACTAGTGCCTCACCGGGCCAAGTGTGGGGGCTCCAGCAACCTGGGGGAGGCAGCTGGGCTCAGCAGGAAGAGCGGAGAACGGGCACTGAGACAGAGCCGGGGTCAGATCTGGCTGAACAGATGTAACTGGGGCTGGGCACCTCGCTTGCCTTGCAGCATCTCCCCGGGCCCTCGTGTGAGGCGGGATGGCCTGAGGCTTAAATGAGGGGCTGCGCGGGGCACACCTCGGGCTCTTGAGTGGTGTTTCTCTGCCCTGGGGAAGGAGCCTGTGTCACAGGCCACCGCTGTTCCCAGGGGAGTCCACCCCTGCCATGTGGACCCCGGGGGTCACTGAAGCTCCCAGAAGCAGGGGCGGCCTCCATCTGGTCATTGTCCCTCAGAGGAGGCTGGGAGGGCAGATGAGCTCTGCTGTAGTTGAGCAGCCGGGGAAGGGGCCTCTTGAAACGATGCAGCGTTTACATTTTAGGTAAAATGCTCTGCTTTGGAAACCCCCGGCTCTCTGTGCTGGGAGAGGGCTTGCAGTTCTGGGCCTTGCAGTTCTGGGCCTTGCAGATGCTGGAATGGGACTGTCCCCTTGCTGGTCCCCCTCCGTCTCTCTGCTGCCTCTGCCTCCCACCCTTCAGTCCTCGGAGCACCTGCTGGGGCTGGGTCCTCAGAGAGCTGGGCTGGGAGGGGACCGTGGTTTCAACAGTGTATCTCGTAACACCCATCCCGCCTGCTGCGCCAAGTGCCACTTCCAGCCCACGCTTCGCAGCTGGGTGCAGCTTTGTCCCCAGGGATAGCTGGCCATCCTGGATGCATTTTTGGTCGTCTGCTGGACAGTATTACTGACTTCCAGTGTGAAAGGGCCGGAAACGCTGCTGCACCCCACAGCACCTCCGTGGGGTGAGACCGAGGTCCGTGGGGCTGAGACCGAGGACTCATCTCAGTGCATGTGCACGTCCGCCTGTGGGCAGTGTTGCCTTTTTTCCTCCTGTTTTCAGGGGAGGAAACAAGGCTCGGAGGCAAGGTGATCTGCTCAGCACCACACAGCTGGTGGCGCCCGGGCGGAAGCTCGGCCAGAGCTCATGTTCTCCACGGTGCGGAGCTGCGACAGGCCTGCTCACATGGGTTTTGGGGTGGGTTTGCACAAGGCGGGGTGCAGGCTGGGGACTTAGCGATCACTTGAGGTTCTGTCCAGGCTGGTGGAGCTTGGATGGTGGGAAGGTGACGGCTGCATGATCTTCAGTGCAGAGGGTTCATTTCTTCACTTGTTTAACAAAGTGCTGAGCTCCGACCCTGGGCCAGGCCAGAACCTGTCCCCTGAAGGGCACCAGGGAAAGGGACTTCTTAGAGGGACCGAGATTGGTACCAGGGCATTCAAAACAACTCATGACATTTTACTCAGGGACCTCGGAAGGAAACATGGCCCGGCTGAGACAGAGAAGGGACGGGTCTCCCCGAGTTGGGGCGGTGGTGGGGAAAACAGCCCGAGTGAGTCAAGCTTTGAGACATGACATGGAAGACACGGTCCTGGCCCTGCGGAGGGCTTCCTCCCAGGAGGGAGATGCAGGCAGCGAGGCCTGGCCCGCAGACCCCCTGCTGTCATCAGGGGCCGCCACGCCTGCCCCAGCCAGTCTGCAGCTGGTTCTGGAAGCTGGTGCCCAAGGCTCCCAGCATTTCCAGGAGCTGTGTTTGATGCCGCGGTCTGTGTCGTGTAGAGCTGCCTGTGTGTTCTCATCGCGCAGATGCACACGGGCGCCCATGTGGAGGGCTCGTCCCCATGTACATCGGCGGCTGTGTTTAGACAGCCCTCTTGCTTACCAGATAGGAAAATGGAAACAGGACAATGCAAGACATACGGTCAAGTACTGATACGCACATACTCACCATGAAGCTGGCTGTCTGCTGTCCACTGCCCTCAGGACCCTGCGAGTGCCAGGGGGGCCCTGGCCTGAGCAGGTGTTAGGTCCAGTCTCTGGGAGAGGCCCCTGCTCCCTCGCTCAGGCTCGCAGCGGCGGTAGTGGGGGCAGCGGCCGCTCACCCCCCAGCCCCTTCTCCCTGACCAAACTGGAGACCCCACAGCCCAGTTAACCCCTCCTTCCTTCCAGGAGATCAGCTGCTTCCTGGAGGCCCAGGCCCCTCCCCCGAGGCGGAGGACGACCCTGGAGAGGCCTTTGAGTTTGATGACAGTGATGATGACGAGGACACCAGTGCTGGCCTGGGCGTCCCCGGCCTTGCTACAGAGAAGGACACAGACGCCCCTGTGATTCACTTGGACTCCGCCCCCATCACTGGTAATGTGTTTCTGGGAGCCTCGGGTCCTCCTACTTGGGGGCCTCTGTGGCTGCGGAGAGCTTAGAGCCATGTGGAAGCTCCAGGCTCCCCAAGGTGCCTGGTGGTCCCAGTGCTGTCCCCAGAAAGCAGGACTGGAAGAGCCACTGGGAAGCAGCCGAATTCCTGGCTTCCCTGGGGAGTTGGAGATTCCTAACATTCCTCCCACATCTGGCCAGGCTTTGGCACCTCCAGTTTAGCAGGGGTTGGCCTAGGCTGTGCTCTGGACACCGCGGCTGTCTCCAGCTTGTGTCTCTGAAGCCCCTCCCCTCCTCCACCCCAGTGTCTCCCCGAGAATCACACCCGCTGGAGGAGCATCCTCCCAGAGTCCCTCAGTCAGCCTCCCTGGGGGTGGGTGGCCCTGATAAGGCTGGTGTTAAATGGCAGTTTCTGGGCTCTGTGATTATGTCATCTGGGAGAGACTGGGACCAGACTAGCAGGAACTTCCTGCAGGCTTGGGGACAAGGGGCTCCTTGAGGAGCTGGGGGTGGGGGGCAGGCCTCAGGTAATTCTGGTTCTGGTTGGAGTCGGGGTGTGGGCTGTGGGGGTGGGACGAGGGCAGAAGGTGCAGGTCAAGCAGGTAGGGAGCTTAACCACTGTGCAGTGACTGGGGCAGGGAGCCCAGAGCCCAGCAGGCCCACAGGTCTTGTCTCTCCTGCCCCAGGAGGCTGGGAAAGGGGCGGGGAGGGGCTGAGTCCATGGGGCTGTCCTCTGACACTCTCCTGCTCTTCCTCTGCAGATCCAGACCCGGCGGCTGCACCCCCACCACAGTAAGTGAGCCTCTTCCTTTGCTTTGGCTTTGGAAACAGAGGGACTGGGCAGGGGCGGGGGCAAGGGTGCGGCCAAGAGGGCGGAGGACTGGCCTTTGGTGAAGGAGGCCGCATTTCCACATCCCTCGTTCACCGGGAAGAGTAATCCCCTGACACTCACGTATGTCTTTCTCCCTGTGGGGCTGGAAAGAGTCAGTCTCCAGTGTCGGTGGAAACTGTAGGGAACCTAGCCCCACATTGAAAATTCACCGACTGAACCAGGGCAGCGTAGCCCCTTGCCATTCCTGGGGCTGTTGCTGCTGGGAACCCTGCCCTTCTCTTCTGGGACCCATTGGAGGCTGCATAGCCCAGGGGCTAGAAGCCAGGATGCCGGGGTCCCTGCCTGCATCTTCTCGGGCCCCCACATTGGCTCAGGTCCTGGCGTTAGTCAGTCTGCTCTGCAAACTGGCCCGCTGACCGTTCCCTCGGAGAATGAGGAATTGCTGGATAGGCAAGACACATCGCACTTCCCACCGTGACAAGTCAGTTTTCAGCTGGACCGAGAATTTGGGGTCAGGGGCTGTGAGCGCTGTGGTTCCTGACTGCTGCTCCCTGCTTGGCTTTGGGGGCCCGGGTGCTCAGAGTCCCCTTCTAAGGGTTGGTGATGGATCAGGCTCTGGGTTTGTGGCCGGGGTTCCTGGGGCCCCCAAGTTTAAGTCCTGGCTGCCCTGCTGGGGGAGGTGTTGGAGTCTCCCCTTGTCTTCCTGGGGTGATCTGAGCCCGGGGCTTGATCCTTAGGCAGGGTCACACTCCTGGAGGTCTCAGAGATGCAGACAGGGGCCTAGAATTCTAATGTGGTCCGGTCGCCCTGGCCTGTGCACATTAGCCCCTGCAGTGGGCAGTGCTGGGAGGGTTTCTGCGGGGCCTGCTGCTGTGTAATTAAGGCCAGCGTGGGGGCCAGCCTCCCTCCTTGATTCGGGACCTGAAATAAGTCAGCAGCATATCCCTCCTGTGCCTGGACGGGAGGTCTGCCCTGGCTGCTGCCTCCCTCCAGGTGGACCAGGAAAGAAGCCGTGGGGGACAGTCAGGTGGAGGACGCACACAGGACAGACTGGGACAGAGAAGGGTGCTCAGGGCACCGGGATACTGAAGGCGGTTAGAGGGCAGTGGGAGGAGCTCAGGAGGGGGCAGCAGTCATGGGAGAGGGGTGGGGTGGGAGGAATGTCCACATGACGGAGGCCACCGAGCAGAGGTGGGAAATGGTGTGGGCCAGGAGATAGTGTCCCCGCACTGGGGTCTGTGTGCTCGCCTTTCTGGGGAACCTCCATCACCACCCTGGCCCACCGATCATGGGACTCGGTCTCCGGCAAAGCGCTGATCATGGCGGTGCCTGAGACCTATCCACTGCAGCCCCTCGGGCTGGCTGATGGACGCTGAGGACAGGCCGTGCCCAAGGTGACGAGGTGAGATGCCCTGGACTCCTGGCTCCTCACCGGAGCTCTCTCTGCTGCCCCCGACTTCCTTCCCTCCCTGCCAGGCCTCTGGACGTTGGTCCTCCTCCTTCTCGGGTGGTGATTTTCCACTCCAGAGTCCTCTGGGAGAATCACTTTCCTTCTCCTTGTTACCCAAGAGAAAGGAAAAACATCTGAACGTTTTTTTATGTTAAACTTCCCTAAAGGTAGCCTTAATCTCGTCTCATTGTGTTTCCTGCAAGGGCCCTGCCTGGGGCTCTCTCGGCCGCCTGCCTGGCCTGGCATGGCAGGCTCCGCCAGCTTGGTCGGCTCCGTCAGAGAGGCAGTTACTGACCTCAGCCCTGCAGCGCCCTCACCCACAGCTGGGCGGAAGGCAGGTCTGGCCCTGGCTCCCTGGGCCGGCTGCTCAGGCAGGAGCCTGGTGGCCAGCGAACGCTGAGTCGGCCCGAGGCTGGGAGGTCCAGTCACAGGGGCTGGCGCTGTGACTGACCTGACGAGCTGCAGGTCATGAGCTGCTTCGCCCTAGCCTCGCTTTCTTTGCCAGCAAAGTGGGGGAATACATTTACTGTCTTGCAGGGCTCCGTGAGGCCACCGAGGTCAGGTTTCTCCAGAGCTTAGTCCGGCCAGCGTGTGCCGACTGCTCCAGGTGTATTTGCTGTCGTCTCTAAGTCTGGGCTAGATTTGATCGTAGGAGGAGCAGGTTGGGCCCTGTAGCCTGGGAGTCAGAGCGGGTCTTGCTCTGGGTCTCACCGCCAGCTGCCCCGCCCCTCAGCTGCTGGTGGGTCGTTAGAGGGTGACTGATGCCAGGCATCCTTGGGGAGAAGGCGGTCCGGGTCTGTCTGCGGACTTTCCCCTCCATCTCCTGCTTGGTTGGGACCCCGGAGTGGGTAGCCAGGCTGCCCTGGGGTACACAGGGCTGCTGGCATTGCTGGGTGTGTGTTGTGCTGAGGCCCCGCGGGTGGTTCTAGGGTTGGGCCGCCCTGCCCAAGGGGTGAGAATGCGGGGGGGTCTCTCTCACCCTGCTGCTGGGTAGAAGCGGCCCAGCCGACTGGTGGTGCATTTTCATTCCTCGAC
This sequence comes from Solenodon paradoxus, assembly GCA_004363575.1. NCBI lineage: Eukaryota > Metazoa > Chordata > Mammalia > Eulipotyphla > Solenodontidae > Solenodon > Solenodon paradoxus. Next base: position 399 of record RJWH01003829.1, on the reverse strand, counting down.
GGGACACCTCTGTTGTCCGACGACAATAGCAAAAGTGATGATGAGGATGAGGATGATGATGATGACTGGGTTCACTGAACAGAAGCACAGAGCTGGATGCCCAGTTCCCTTCACCCCTCCCAGCGTCACGGGCATTACCCAGGTCACAGATGGGGAAATCGAGGCGCAGGGAAGTTAGGCAGCCAGGGTGACATGTAGAGAGCACGTGCTCATTTCCAACAGAGACCAGCAACGGGGCCTTTCCACCAGAGGTCTCAGACTTTTCCAGCACCTCAGAGGTGTGCTGGGGACCCCAGGGCCAAGCCTAGTACCTCAGGTTTTCTTGTGGTGGGGATCCCAGGGCCTATGAACCTCCCAGCTCCAAATGAAGACTGTGTGTGTGTGTGTGTGTGTGTGTGT
>RJWH01003828.1:50253-132437 GCA_004363575.1 Solenodon paradoxus | reverse complement strand
GGGGCAGGCAGGCTGCTCATGCCTTTTGGGGAGTCCCCAGAGCCAGGTCATGCTGCTTGGAAGATTTTCCTGGACAGTCGTCAACCCTGGAGACAGAAATGAGGGAGGGGGCGGATTTGGGCCTGGAGTATCTGAGGGGTTGGGAGCTGCCCCCCAGAGTGGGGTCTGTGTAGGCCCATGGGCCTGGGCCTGGCCAGGGATGGAGGGCAGTGGTCTCAGCTGAATCTGCACATGGTGCCACTTCCATGTCCCACAATGAGCGGCGCCTGCAAGCCTGGGGTGGGGGCAGCCACACTTTTCTCTGCTGGGGCCAGGGCAGCCTTTTTCTGCTGAGAACGGGGCTTCTGAAGAATTCCAAAGACATTTTGAATAATGTTGTACAGAGTGGGGCTTCTTTGAAGGCCCCCCACTTGGACAAGTGAGTCCTGACCACCTGCAGAACCTGCCTGCAGGAGGGAGGAGCATGGCAAGGCAGAGGGCGGGGGCGGGCGGGCCAGTCACCAGTCCCGGACCCATTCCAGGCAGCCCCCTTGGGCCCTCCTGGCCACGCACTCGCTGCTGTGCAGCACTGTCCTGTCCTGACTTGCCTCCGTGCACAGGGTGGCTGCCGTCTCCACCCGCCCGACATCACCCTTGTCCCCTGCTGCCCCTGGGTGGGCACTGGGACCCCAAACTTTTGGTCTCCAGCCGAGCGTAGAAGCAGTCACGTGTGAGCTTGTGGGAGGCGAGGACCAGGTCCCCTCCTCAAGGATGACGCCACACTTGGGGCTGGGCTCAAGCTGGTCTCCCCCCAGGACGTACCCTGAGGACCCCAAGGAGTCAGTCAGGCAGTGCGCACTGCTGCTGGAGGAGCCGGACGTGGACAGCGCCATCCGCACGGGGGACGTGCGCGGCTTCCTCGTGGAGCACTGCCTGCGGGTGCAGGACCTCCAGACGGTAAGGCCGCTGGCCCCGGGGCGGTTCTGTTCTGCGGTCTTTCTCCGAGTTGCTAAGCACCTCGCGCCCCCTTGGCCGCACTGACCATTCTCTCCTTGTGCTGGCCTGTGTGGGCCGAGCCTCCTGTGGCCAGAGCACGTGTCCTCAGGACAAGGCACTGTGTGAGGCCACCAGGCTGCAGCCTCAGGTGCTGGGCGGTGGTCAGGATGGGGCCTCCCGGCATGCGGGGCCCTGCCTCACGGGTCACTCAGGACACGCCTTTCTCGCTCACATCTTACAAACGAGAAGTGCAAACTTGCACGCGGGGAGACCAGTTCGATAGCCTGTGTGCCGCTCGCCGAGCTCAGTTTAGTCTGCCGCTGGCTGTCTGCCCCCCACACTCTTAACGGCTGCAGCCAGTCCTGACCGCCCACGACAGCCCTCCGCCCCCCAGTGCGGTTAGAATCCCCATGGCTCCAGAAAGTTCCCTGGTGCCGCCCACCCGGCCCACAGTGGCCACGCTGCGCGGGCACAGCATCCTGTCCCGGACCCCACCAGCCCCTTGCTCGCGCAGCCTGTGCTGCCCCACCCCGGGCCTCACACCCAGTCCCCGCGGGAAGCCTGCACCCAGGGGATGCGGTGGACAGCGGTGGGCTCTGCTGTGCGGACAGTCCTCCTCGGGCAGGTCCGAGGTGACTTGCAGGCCAGAAGGGGTGTGTGTTAAACTAAGACGCAGCCCAGCTCTTCACACGGGCCTGCGGCCGTCCGGTGGGTGCACTGGCATCCAGCTCTCCGGGGCCTCACCTGTCACCCACGGGGAGCTGGAGCCATTCCGCCTGCTTCACCAACCATTCAGGTCTTGGGGTCTCTTCAGCTCGTTGCTCTCACGACTGAGTCGCCCCGCAGCCTTCGGAGCTGCCTTCTGGGCAGACACCCCTCGCTAGAGCTTTGCAAGTATCTCCTTCTCTTTGCTTCTTAAATGTTCTCAACGGGGATGTGTGGACAGCGCTCTGCGGGGTCAGACTTCACTGCTCCACCGGGCGCCCGCATGGGGATTTTCCCCTGGGCAGTCTTTCCACCTCACTCTTTCAGGAACCCCAGCAGACGTGAGGTCTAGATTTCTAGTGACCGGACACGTGCGGTCCGCTCACTGGTCTGCCGTCACCAGGTCCGTCCTCAGTCCACTGCGGGGCTCTCGGGTCCACATCCTCTAGCTGTGCTGGGTGCCCTTCAGGGAGGCCTCCTGCCAGCCGGAGGGACTTTCTCGCACGTGGGGGTGTTGGGACACCTGCTGGGGGCGCAGGGCACGGGATGGGTCTCAGCGCACCAACCAGGCGGTGCTGCTCCGCCTGCCCAGGCCTACAAGCACCTGGAGGAGATGCGCAGGAGACTGCCCCCGGCCAGCATGTCCTGCTACGTGAGCCCGCGGACAGTGGACGCCGTGCACCGGGGCCTGGGCATCCCGCCGCCGCACACGGCGCCAGACCACACCCGCCGCGACAGCGAGGAAGACCACAAGGAGCTGGACGAGGAGGTGCTGGAAGAGGTGGAGAACGACCCCTGAGCGCACCCTGCCTGAAAGCTCTGCTGGAACTTTCCAGTCACCAGCAGTGGTCAGAGCTCGCTCCTCGCTGAAGAGAAACTTGTGAGCAGATCGAGTCAGAGCCGGACAGCCTGCACCTCGGCCCTGCGGCTGCGCCGCCCCTTTGCTGTCGGGGCTGCAGCCCACACGCCCAGCAGCAGTGCAAGCGGCCTCCAGAGGCTCCTGGCCGAGGATGCGGCCTCGCCGTGCCCGTCCCAGCAGGACACATGCCCAACTGCAGGCCTGACCTACCGGACAAGGACACCGGGACAGCCGTGCCTGGGAGCCTCGACAGCTGACCCCATGGGCCATGCCGTTGTCACCAGCCCCCAGGAGGAGCCGGCATCGTGACACAGCAGCGAGGGAAGGTGACCGCGGGCTCCCCACCCACTGGCAGCCAGAACTCCCTAAATAAAGTTTATTTTCTTGGAGGCTTGTCTTTCCTGCACCGCCCCGTCCACCCCGTCCCGTCATGGCCCCCATGAGCATGGGGTCCCGCATCAGAGCCGCAGGCAACGCAGGCACCAGCAGCTCCACACCCTTTATTCTCAGACCACCCGCCCTCAGCCCGGGCCCAGCGGCCCAGTGTCCACCCCTCTTCCAGGCCTTCAGGCGTCCGGCCATGAGGGCGGAGCCCGGCCAGAGGGGCCAGGCCTTCCTGTGCACACGTGCCTGCCTCGGTCTGCTATGGGGGCGGGTGGAGGAGCCTGTCTCTCAGTCTCTCCAGAAGCAGCAGCGTCTTCATGGCCAGCACCCTGCAGTCCTCATCAGTGTCCTTTTCGGCCACATCTGTGAGGAAGGGAACAGGGCGGGTGAGGGCGTCACAGGCCAGTAGGCTGTCCCCCAATTCCTTCTCCCTCAGGCGAGCCCGTGGGGCCCCAGACCCTGGACACAGGCTACGTCGCAGGTGCAGACACACACTCCCTCCACATGCACATGGTGACCAAGGAGGTGGCCAGAGTGACATGTGGCCTGAGAATCACTCCAAGGTCACTGGTGTCACCCCAGGGAGGCACCTGCACCTGACACTGGAACCACCCCGGTGCTACGCGTCATGGCCCATGGTCCCAAGCAGGTCAGCCCACCCAGACCATCCTGACACACGTCATTTGACGTGTCCCTGGACGGCCCGCGTTACGGGCACGCTGCAAACCAAGACAAGGACCCTGGATGGGGGCGAGCTGGACAGAAAGGGAAGGGCCATGGAGGCAGGACAGCGGCAGATGGGATTCCGGGTCCTGGTCGGGAGCAGACAGCGCTGCCCCAGTTTAGCCCCGAGGGCCGCCCGGCCGGCACCGGACCCTGCCCTCCTCCACCCGGCCGGCCGGCTCACCTGCCAGCCAGGACCTGGCTTCCAGCAGCTCATCGGGCAGATCCCCGAGCAGGCGCTCAGCGGGGACGCTGAGGAGGATGCAGGAGACTGCGGACAGCAAGCCCCGGCGCACGTAGCTGCGGGACCAACCGCGGGCAGGGCTGAGCCGGCGGGCGCCCCGGGTGCCCCGCCGGGAGGGAGCAGCCTCGCCCCGCACACGCATCCCGCCCGCCAGAGGCCCCTCCTGGCCGGAGAGTGCCAGCCAGTCCACCTCTCAGCCACCCACTGCCCAGTGTCCCCTCTGCGGGACAACCCTGCCCGCGTCCCAAGGCCACTCACGCGTCGCTGTGGAAGCGAAGGGCCCACACGAAGTCCAGCAGGGCTCTGCCCATGGGCACGGCCACCTGGAGAACACAGGCTACTGGGTGGCCGCCACGCTGCCCCAGTCCCGGCGCCGGACCTGAGGCTCCCGTCCCAGGAGCACGGAGGCGAGGCGCACCCTCCCGTCCGTCTGCAGGAAGGACAGCCCACCACACACACACCGGGCAGCGGCCCGCTGCTCCTCACCGTGGTGTTCACAGCCAGGCACATGAGGGCTCCCAGGGTATGAGCCAGTTTCCCGAGAACCAGCTGGTCAGCGCCCAGAAGGTCGAAGGTCACCAGGGGCCTACAACAGACTCCAGCCAGTGGGACAGGCCGACCCTCCCCAAGCTCCTGGGCCAAACACGGGCACCGGGCCCAGACGCTCCTCCAGGAGCCGCCCAGATCCACTGGAGCCACTGTGCGGGGTGGGACAACGGCGCAGAGAGAAGGGACCAGGTCCGCCCTGCGCACCAGAACCCGCCTGCGGCCCCACGGCCCCAACATCGTGGCAGAGACAGCGAAGCCTAATGACCTCCTGGGCGCGAAGGACCCTCCCTGCACACTCTGCATCACTGAAGCCACAGACACCGGAGTCTCACTTCAGGTGCCACCTGGGGCCTCCTGTCCCCAGGGTGTCCCCCAAACACGTTAGTAAAAATCCACTAACCTGTCGAAACGCTGAACAAGAGGAAAGAAGAAGTAGCCGGCCACCGAGCTGAACTTGTTGGGGTCCCCAGCCGGTTCCCGCCTAACAGAGCCCTGCCGAACAGACAGTGTTCAGAGCGCCCCGCAGGCGTGGGCAGACCAGCTCCTGGTCTGGGGAGGGGGAGCTGGTCCCCTGCCCCAGCACGACAGCCAAACATCTGCAGACACTGCCAAGAGCTGCTGCCAGAGCCGGAGACCACCCGCACGCCTGCTGGACCCTCACTGGGGCTGCACGGCGCCCGCCCGAGGAGCTGCCGCCCCGCTGACCTTGGAGAAGCGCCGGGTCTTGCTCTGGATGCGCTGCTGCACGACAGCCCGCCAGGCGGGAGTCGGGGCACTGCCGGGCAGGCAGGAGGGCTTTGGGGGGCCCACCAGGGGAGCCGCAGTGCCCAGGCGGCCTGGCCGAGACAACTCCTGCGCTGCCAGCGTCAGCACCTGAGCAGGGAGAAGCCAGGGAGGAAACCCTTCTCAGGCAGGGGCTCCAGCCAGGGGCACATGTGACGGACAGGCCAGAGAGGTGGCCGTGCTCCCTGGCATGAGCCGGGAAAGGCAGCGGCAGCCGGCCCCGAGCCAGGAAGTCAGGGGCCATGCGGGGCTCCCTTTTCCAGGAATCTGCCTCGAGTAGAGCCGACTGGCTGGTGGCCCAGGCAGGGGTGGGGGCGCTCAGGAGTTCCCTTCTGAGGGTGACACCAGAGCTGCTGAGGTGGCAGGAGGCTGGGGAGTCCTCTCCGGCATCTTCTCCGGCATTAGCATCAGCTGCAACACGCAGTGGAGCCCCGGCCACACCGGCCGCCTCACAGGCACACGTGGAGTCGGGCGCGGCCACACAGCGCACGCCCAGAGGCCACGTCTCTAGAACTGTCTGCCTCCCCAGCTGGAGCGTGCCTGTGAGCTGTCCCCACCACCCAACTCCTTGCTGTCCCTGGGAATCTGCGTCCTCGGGGCCTGGGCAAGCGGGTCACACGGTGGCTGTCCTGGGCCTGGCCTGACCTCTCAGCAGTGCCCTCACGCTGAGCCTGTCAGGGTCCCTCCTCTTTTAAGCAGATTTGGGGCATAAGGGACATCTCAACTCAGCTGTCACTTGAAGAACGCAGCCCCGGAGCCCTATGTCAGACACCGGGCCCGCAGGCCCGCACGGGGCGGACGCAGGCACTCACGTCCAGGACATCCATGCGCTGCCTCAGGCTGTAGTTGAGCTCATAGAACTGGGAGGTCAGGTATTCCGCCACCTGTGAGACATGCGGACACTCAGGCGGTAGCCAGAGACCCACCGAGTCTGGGACAGCAGAGGGCTTGAGTGTCCGGCTGTGCGCTGGGACTCACCCGGGCCGGGTCTGTGACGGTGACGGCCACCAGCGCCCTCCGGCGGAGCTCCTCAAACCCCACCACGCTCGTCCGCTCCTCCAGGTGCAGAAGCACCTTAGCCAGTTCCACGCTCATCTGCAGGGGTGCAGCCTTCACCCCGGCCCTGCCAGGCCCAGACCCTCCATGCCACCCAGCAAAGTCCCTGCTGGCCTCCCTGGGGCAGAACCAGTGTGTTATGAGAGCCACGCGGGTTCCCCCATGTCACCCACCCCCGTGGGCCCACTGCTCGGTGCTGGACTCACCTCGCGTGCTGCGGATGGGTTCCTGGAGACCAGCCCCTCGAGTGCCCGCAGGGCCGCCTCCCAGCGCTCCCAGTCCTCGGACGTGGTCAGGGCTACGGAGAACCAGAGGGCCTGAGCGCAATACCGCGTGGCCCCGTGTGGGTGCCAAGCAACTGCCTCCCGCGGCCCCGCTGCAGAGCGGCCAGGCAGGCCCACCTTCCACGCAGTCCCGCACGTACGCGGGCGCCTTATGGCTCCTCAGCTCACAGTCCCCTGACATGTCGTAGGGGACAAGCTCATCATCACTGTGAAAGAAGCACAGCTGCGTCACCCACAGTCGGCCAGGCGCAGACACCAAGCAGGGAAGAGGCACCCCTGGCCCCAGGTCACGCTGCCGAAACCCAAACTGCAGCCCAAGTCCCTGGAAATTGGGGGACCTACACACAGGCTGCAGAGGAGCCCTGGCCCTGGCCGCTGGCGCCCGCTGCTTGACACCAAGTGCTCACCTGTCCAGCTCAGGGTCGGCGCCCTCTGAACGAGCCTTGGGGACGCCGCCATCAACAGTCTCTTCCTCAGGGGTCTCTGCAGTGACTGGAGCGAGGGGAGGGCTTTTGGAAAAAGAAACAGGCAAAGCCTTCAGGAATATACACTAGTTTCTGTCCCGGGTGGACAGACCTCTCACCATGCTGCCGTCTCAGCAGCCCAAGTTCACGATGCAAGGTTCCGGGGACCCGCCCACCAAGCAGCCCAGAGCGCAGGGGCCCAAGCGCTCACCCTGCCTCTGCAGCGCTCTCCTCCGCAGGCCTGGGGGTGGCCAAGGCCACCAACTCGCGAGTCAGCTCATCCGAGTCATACTGCAGGCACATGCAAGCTGGGGTCGGCGGATGCCTCGCGTAGCCCCGCGGGGCAGCTCTGGGAGGCCCCCAGGAACAGAGCGCCCTGGAGCCCACAGGCTGCAGCTGAGGGGAACCTGGCCAAGGCCACCAGCCACACTGGGCGATCGACTTGGAGGGCGGTGTGGACTGGATGCAGCCTCCCTCACCTGGAAGTGCAGGGGCGGTCCCTCGGGATGGAGGCGGGCGCTGGCCACCTCAGCCACCACCATGCCCAGGCGGCGCACAGCGGGCAGGCTGCTGTCCAGGCGGTGCTTCACTCCTGTCATCAGGCTGCCCAGCAGCTCTGAAAATGGGACGCTGCTGAGGGTGGGTGCCCGGGCTTGCGGGGTGGGCGGCGGGCGGGCGGGTCCTCGGCTCACCTTCGCGACTGTCCTGGAGCTCCTGCTCCCCCAGGAGCACCAGGCAGATGAGCGCCGCCTTGCTGACGTGGTGCTGCTGAGGCAGGGGAGTGTGGCGGATGGCACTGCTGCTGCCCCACACCTCGAGGAGCTCTTTCAGCACCTGTGGCCACCTCCGGTCAAGCCACGCCCACCGGGCAGCCCCGTTCCCCTGCCCCTTCCCCAGCAGGAGGTCCTCTCGCAGGACGGGCAGCCAGCACTCACCTGGACCAGGAGCAGGCGCCGCTGGCTATCCATGGCCAGGTAGCCCAGCAGGCTCTGCAGCATGAGTGTCTGTAAGGGACACGGTGTGGTCATATCCCGGGTGTCAGCTGCCCGCCCAAGAGCCCGGCGGAGCACTTCTGGGCTGCGGGCCATGGCCAGGGGAGTTTGCTGGGCCGCAGACCCCGCTCCAGCGGACACTGTGTGCCCACGCTGCACCCGCGAGCCAGCTCACCGTCTGCTGGTACTGCAGCAGCAGCAGCTTCCGCGTCATCACGAACCGGGCCGCCTGGCTCTTCAGCACCAGGCTCCCCAACAGTCGAGACAGGACTTCAGGCCTGTGGGCACCGAGGGTGGGGCATGACGGCAGCCTGGCGAGCTCGGGCGTCAGGCCAAGCGGCCCCAAAGCCCCTCCTCACGGCCCCCGGCCCCTGGGGAGAGCCAGGGAGAATGGCCGCGTGCCGGTTGGCTTGTTACAGAAACCCTCGTGGCAGGACTTGGCCCCGGGGCTGAACGTGCAGCCCTGGTTGAGGACGTGGAGACCCAGCTTCCTCAGTGTAAGAGCCCAGCAAACTCACTGGTCAGCATGGAAGGGAGGCTACAGCTCTCCCACACTCTGCACCCCAAAACCCTTTATGATTAAGCTTTCAAAACGAGGAAAGCGACAAAGAAAAGAAAAACAGCCAGGAGCAGGGAGGCGGAAGCGACACAGCAGAAGGCAGAGGAGGCAGGTCCCCAGGACGGGCCTGCCGTGGGGCGCCCGGGGCGAGAACACGGCATGGGTGGACATGGGGTGCCCGAGATGGTGACGTCAGGGCTTCACAGGAAAGCAGCCTGCACCCAGGTGAAGCGGGAAGAGCGAGGATGGGGTCTCACGCAGCAGCCAGGCCCGTACCCTGTGGCGGCCTCTATGATGCCGGTCAGCACGGCCCCCATGGCCCGGTCAGGCACACACTCCATCAGACGCCAGCAGACCCGCTGCCACAGGCAGCAATCCTGGGTGAGTGCGGTCAGCCGGGGCACCATCACGCCCAGGAGCTCCCCTGCGGACACAGCTGAGTAAGTGTGAGGAGACGCTGGCACTTGACCCTCCACGAGGACAGGGACCTGGCAGGAGAGAGGGGGCTGCGGCGGGGACAGGAAACACTCACTGTGCCTTCCGCGGACACAGACTTTCCCCAGGATCTGGCCCACGAAGGAGACAGAACAGTCCACGCCACCTGGGGCAGAAGCGGGTGTCGGCGCCATGCAGGCACAAGGCCGCAGTGCCGGGGCTGCTTCCCTCCACACCCTCCCGGGCCTGCCCCCAACCTGAAGACCGGACAACGTGACAAGGCTGAGTGAGCCTCAGCAGCTTACGGGGTGGGGACAGGGCACGCAGCCAGCCTGACGGAGCGGGTGAGCACCGCAGACAGATGGGGCCTCTGAGCTGCCCACTGGGAGGCGCAAGGGGAGGGGACCTTGAGGAAAGGTGCCACCTGCAGCCTGAAACTGGCTTTAAGCTCGGACAAGGATGGGAGCCTGCGCTGAGGCAGGGAGGCAGCTACTTCTAGAAAGTTCTCAGCATGTTCAAAAGGCCAGTAGCACACTCAGCACAGGTGGGGCAGGGACCTCCGGCAGGATGGCTGCAGGTACGGCAGGAGGGCTCCAACGAGCCGAGGCTGGCCCAGACACGGGCGGTGCGCTCACCAGCCCGAGCAGAGCGCTGTGTGGACACAGGGAGGGGCATGGGGCCGTCCAGGCAACACAGACCACGTCTCCTCATCCCTATCCCACAGCAGAGCCCAAGAGATAGAGCAGGCGGAAGCCGCCGCGCCCACTGCTGGGCCGCCTCCACGGGCAGGGCTGGCAACGCCCCAGTCGGCCAGTTGCCCACGTCCACGCCAGAGCCGAGCGAGCCTCCCGGGCCGGCAGCAAGCAGCGGCAGCTCAGACCGGGGCAGCAAGCCATGTCGCCCGTGGCCCGAATGTCCCCAGAGCCAGGAGGGCCCTCACCTTGCAGCGAGCCCACCACGGTCTGCAGGGCGCTCACGGCCTCCATGCCCAGCAGCGGGAAGTAGTTCTGGGGGAGGAAGGGCGCCAGGTTCTCTTCCTGCAGCCGGTTGCCCAGGTGATCGGGCAAGCTCACCAGCCGGGCAAGGAGCGTGCCCTCCAGCAGCGGGAAGGCCGGCTCTGGCCGCAGGCAGCGCCCCTCCAGCACAGCTGCCACCCGGCCGGCACGCAGGAACCGCGCCAGCAGCCGCGCCATCTTCATCAGACGGAAGCTGGGGCTGGACCAAGAGCAGCATGACGGGCAGGCCCAACCCCTGGGCGCTGGCCCCCCTCAGGAGCCAGGGAGAGCTGACCCAGCGGCGCCTCGCTCATGTCCTGACACGCAGGGTGAAAGAGAACATGGAAACCCCACTCCTGGAGCCTCCTCACTGGTGGGAGCCGAACACCGCTGCCCCCGAGGCTCGCAGGCGCCACACTGCTCTCCACGGGAACGGCCAGGTGCACCCGGCCGGCGCATGAGTCTGCGGGGTGGGCACCTGGGCGCAGGACTGGAGGGCAGCCCAGGAGGGCGCTGCCCGGCCGCCACACAGCAGGCCCGGCCTGAGCTCGCAGCGCACCGTGCCGGGTGCCGAGTTCTCCCAGACCCGGAGACCCTCTCGTGCCTGGGCTGCTCCAGGCGCCCCACCCTCAGACCTGGCCGGCTCACCCTGCGACACCCTCGACGGCCTCCATGAGCACCAGGAAGGCTTGGTCAGCCGGGCCCTCCAGGAAGAAGCTGGCCCACAGCTCCTCCAGCTGGTTGCCGGGCAGCAGTGCCAGCCATTCGGGGCTCAGCCGGCCTACGAGACATCTGAGGACGGCAGAGAAGTGGACCCTGGTAAACTCCTCCTGCTCCCCGGGAAGGGCCGGCTCGTCCGTGTCTCCGAGATAGCGCTTCAGGGACCGCAGAGTGGACAAGATGTGGCCGCCATCCTCAGAAGATGACAGGGTGTGAATGGCCTCCCGGACGGCGAGGCGGACTGCAGGGAGCGCTGGGTCCATCTGAAGTTCACAGGAACAGGCACGTGAGGAGGTGAAGGAACCCTTGGCCTCTCCACTGACAGCTCGGGGTTTTTCATCCTCTGAGCCCCACTCCCGGCTGCGTACACAGCATGCCCCTGCTGCCACCATGTGCAACAGCGCCACCTCTCCACCTGCCCCGCAGACATTTGCTACTATGCAAGGATATTCTGTCCCAACCGGGTGCTCGTGGTGTCCAGTGGGTGGTGAAGAGGACGCACCCACACCCCTGCAACAGTGCAGGCGAGGTGGAGGCGGGGAGACCCGGCTCCAGAGGCAGCCGCCCACTAAGTGCCCCGGGGGTCCACCTGCTCACGACTGACGCCACCTTCCCAGACACCACACGCCTGGGCTCCCCGCGGACTGAGCACCGTCAGTCGGGGCCGGTGTCCACACGCCTCAGCCACGGCGCAGGCTGCATGCAGGACCCCGACGCCTCAGTCCTGCAGAACTCAGGGGACACACGCCAGCCTGGCACGGACTAACCCGTCAAAGGGGCCGGAAAGCCGAGGGTCCCGGGGTGGGGCTCCGGGGCTGGGCGAGTTCCCGGGGCCGGCGGCACCCGCACCCGCTCGGGTCCGGATCTCCGCAGCGCGGCGCACTCAGGGTCGCCCTGCCGGCCGCCGCCGATTCGCCAAGGCCGCCGCGGCCGACCTGTCCGGCTCGCGGCGCAGGACGCGCAGCCTCGGAGCGCGAGCCCCGGCCCGGACCGAGCCGCCGCAGACCAGGGTCGCCGGCCGCTCGAGACGCGGGCGCTGGAGACGCAGAGCCGGAACCGCGCGCCACGCGCCTGCACTGCGCCTGCGCGGGGCGGGGCCTGTGGGGCGCCTGGGCGGGGCCTGGGGCGTCCGGGCGGGGCCGCGCGTCTGGGGCGGGGCCGGGGGTGTCGGGGCGGGGCCGCGCGGTACCATGCGGCCGCCGCCGGAGTCTGCTGCGCTACGCCCTCCCGCGCCCTGCGCCGGGAGGTGCTGTTGCCTCGCCCTGCGCGCGAGCTCCATCCTTGACCAGAGATGCACCGCACATCCGAAGCGCTGGCGGCTGGACTGCACAGGGTGCTGGTTACTGCGCCGTGACCTCCAGCCTCGGAGGACCGTGTACATTCACCCAAACCAAGCGACCTGCAGTGCGGTTCGCGGTCGCCGCCGCAAGTCCAGACCCACTGCCCGCAGCCTCCAGCCCCTGCCCCCCATCACGCCCGGGCACCTGGAGGGTTCCATCTCGGCGGTGTTGGGAGGGATCCGGAAAGGCCTCATAACAGGTGCCATTTCAGCCTAAACCGATGCGGGGAAACCGGGGAAAGCAAACCCATGAATCTCGCTGCATTCAGCAAGCACCTTTCCAGCGCAGCAAATGAAAAGCCCCTGCTCGCACATCAGGGGACAAGCACGGCACACGCACTGTCTATAGTGAAAAGTAGGTGGGATGAGGACATGACTGGCTGGGGGCGGCCTATTTAAAGGGCCCACCCCAGATGCAGTCAGGGGAGCAGGCGATTGGGGCGACCGCTGTGCAGGGAGGCGGGGTCAGGGCAGATACAGGCAAACAGGCTGCACAATCACCTTGGGACACAACCACTTCTGCAGCAGACCGGGTGTGGAGTACGACGCCAGGAGGGAGGATGCCTTCTGGGACCCTGGGAACCCTCCCAACGGGCCCTGGTTGGGGAGCCCTCACTCTCCAGTTCCCACAGCCGCTCCATTCAGCTTTAAGTCCCACATTTTCCTGCAGCCTACTCAATAAGTCACCTGTTCCTTGAAATGGCACTTTCTGGGTATGCAGTCTTTGTCCTTTTAAAGGAACGGTGCAGCAGAAATGAAGGGTAGTAAGTAGGCAGGAAGAGAGAGGAAGAAACATTTAATTTTTTTAGTCTTTCATCTTAGTTATCCCTGCCACCCCGCCTCAGTCCCAGGACAGGAACCCAGGTCCTTGGGATGCATGTGGACTGTGATCGGTTGGTTCCAACAGTGACTCCGCCCACTAGCATGCGGTCTGGAAGCGAGACACCCTCTGCTGGACATCTCCCTTCCCACCGTTTTCCCCCACCTGCTGCTTTCCATCACTATGACCCTCAGCTGTGACTCCTCTTCCCCTTCCATCGCAGGCATCGCTCGCAGGTGGACGTGAAATGCCCCGCCATTCGGGGTGTTGTTAGGGAGTCTCTGTGCTCATCCCCAGCACTGTGCCCTGGCCCTGCGCTGGCCCTGGGTCCCTTTTCTCCTTGGGCAGACCTCTGTCGCTCCTTTGGAAGCTTCCAGTGTGTCATGAGCCTTGGCTGAACATAGGCTTGAGATGGGGAGCAGGAAGCTGTGTGTGCGGTAGGGGTTTGTTCTGACGCCCAGGGCAGGGGCTCCAGGGTGCCCGGTTTCTCCTGCTCCGCTGTGGGCGCAGGAGCTGGCAGAAGGCCCCTGAGATGCCCACAACCAGTATGTGGGCATTTATTTCAATACCTTACTTTTAGCCTTACCACTGGAATGAGGGAATGTACGATATGTGTAACTTCTGACACTCAAGTTAGTTGCAGAAGCTTTTTGCTGAAGGAAGAGCAGGAGAGCTGCAGGGACCCACTGCAAACTTGGCTCCCGGGACACCTGCCCCCAATCTGTCCTTCAGGAAGCACAAGTCCCTGAGCTCCTGTGAAAGCAATCACCTCGGCTGTGCCTGGACAGCCAGGCGGGGGCCGAGACCCAGTGATTTTCCAAAGAATCTGTTTGCATCTGTTTGAAACTCGTCTCCCTGGGAACCTGAGACTTTCCAGCGCCTGTGGGATGGAAGGCAGATGCCTCTCACCAGGGTGGCAGGAAGTGCCCCAACTCCCAGCCAGAGAGGAAGGCCGCCCTGGACAGAGCAGAGCAGGAGGGCAGGAGCAGCCGGCCAGCCACGGTCTGGGCTCCTGCACTGTCCGCATACGATGGGCTGCCCCAGGAGGAAGACCCTGCCTGTCTTCCTTATTCTTGTGCCTGTGTGTCTTCATGGGGCTCTGTGGCAGGACGTCAGCCCTTCAGGACAAAGAAAACCATTTTTGGAGCGGCTCCGTAGACTGGAGGAGCAGGTGAGAATACCATAGCTGCTGGTCCCGAAAATTGGCAAAGAACCAAGGCAGCGTCTGCTCTGCCGCCGCATGCGCAAGGCTGCCGGCTCTACCAGCGGGCGCCACTGCCCGGTGTCGTGCACCCCAGCAGGGAGGCTGACCGGGCTGTCCTGAAGACAGTCCAACTGTCATGTGAGGATGAGCGGGGACATGGGGGACCAGGAGACACGCCCCCCGGCAGGGGCACAGGGTCTTGGGTCTCAGACAGGGACTCACTCCTGTGGAGGTTAAATTGGCGCCAAGGGCTCCCTCCTTTGAACCCCATAAATGCTCCAGAAGCCCATCCCACCATCCATCCACGCAGGACCCTGAGGGTCACAGGTGTGGGTGTGGGGAGGGATGAGAGCTGATCTAGGGTCTGGAGACCCCGCACAGTGCTGCTAGTGACTCGGTGACCTGGTTGGTGGCCTGCCTGTCTGAGCTTGGCTGGACTGGGCTGCTCGTGGCGTTGTCTGCGGGTCACAGTGTCACACGGCACACTCAGCAGATGCCACGCAGGCCTGGGAAGGGCTGGCTTGTCCCCTGCCTCCCGGTCCCATTGGGTGCTGCATCCCCTTTGCAGTTTCGGAGGTTCCAAGAGCTCACCCTGACGCACCTGCAGGCCATCGCCACCAACTACAACCTGTCCTACAGCATCGATGCCCAGTTCCGGAGCCTGGCCCAGGAGAGCCAGGCCACCATGCTGGCCGTCAACCGGTCACAGGCAGCCCTGCAGGGCGACCTGGGCCATCTCAAGACCTGGGTGAGGAAGACGCAGCGCAGAAGCCGGAAGGTGGACTCCAGGCTGCTGGCCCTGAGCGCTGCCCTGAGCGAGGGGAGCCGGCAGCGTGCCAGGGAGCAGAAGGAGCAGGAGGCTCAGAGGGAAGCCCTGGCCAGCCTGGGGCTGGACGTGCGGGCCCTGCAGGACGCGCTGGCCCACCTGACGCACCTCACCCACAGCCAGGGTGCCAGGCTGGCTGCTCTCCAGGGCCAGCTGCAGGGGCCCGGCTCTGGCACCGCAGCCCCGGGGCCGACACCAGCCCGGCCCCCCGGCCCCAGCTCCCTGAAGGGCAGCAGGCAGGTGCTCCAAGTTTCCCCGAAGTCCCAGGACCCACTGCCAGACTTCCCCAGTGACTTCCAGGGGGCAAGGGAGCGTCCAGGCCCAGACAACCAGTGGGCATGGCCTCCTGAGAGGCCAGCAGACAGTAAGTACCTCCTCCTCCTCTTCTCCCTCCAGCACCACTTCGGGCCCTGGTTGCCTCCAAAAAGCATCTGGGCTGTGTGCCCCAGAGGACGGGGACCCACTCGGGCGATCCACAGAGCACCTGGTACCCAGTGGCTGACTTGCTGACCTTGGGGAAACCCCAGGGAAGGGGGGAGCTGCAAGTTTGGGCGCTCCCATAGTTCCAACAGCTAAATGTCTGCAGACACTGCCAGATGTCTCCTGGGGAGCACAGTGGAGCCCCACTGCCCAGGTGATGGCAGGTGCCCCCAAGGCACAGGGGAAAGCGGGACAGCCAGAGTAGGCCTTCACCTTTGAACTCAATGTGCCAGGCAGCCCCAGCCTGCTGCAACCCCGCCCACACCCGAGGGCCCTGAGCTCCTCAGTGGTCATTGGTTCCCCTGGGCACGATCCTCACAGGGTCCTTACTGGAGGGGTAGGTGGGACACAGAGCTGTGAGCGCAGGAGCAGAGGCCAGAGGGGTGCACTTGGAGACAGCAGCAGTGGCCACAGACCACGGGCCGTGAGCATCTCTGGAAGCTGGAAAGGGCAGCACAGGGCCTCTGCGCTGGAGCCTCCTGCAGGAACCAGCAGACCGACCCTGGCCTTCAGCCCCGGGAGACCCGCAGCAGACTCCCAGCCTCCAGACTGAAGGATATGAACTTGGTATTTTGTTTTCTGTTTTGAAAGGAAAGGTGTAGGCAGGAATGAAGGTGAGCAGAGACAGGCAGGCAAAAGAGGGGAGAAAAAAGCACTTTTTAGTTGTTTATCCTGGGGCCATGACGGGTGAGGGCAGAAGGGATCCCAAGGTGAGTCCTCAGTGCCAGGCGCGGTCAGCATGGGCAGCAGGTCCACTGCCCGGGCACAGGCCGGAGCCGACTCCCGTTTTCAGTTTGCAGCCTCGGCCCCGTGCTCGTCTTTCCCAACGCTTCCGCCGAGAACGCGGTCTTCCTCCGCCCCGGCTTTCTCAACGGCCTGCGGGCCCTGTCCGTCTGCAGCTGGGTGCGCGTGGCCTCAGGCCACCTGGGCACGCTGCTGTCCTATGCCACCGAGGACAACGACAACAAGATGGTGCTGCATGGCCGCAACTCCCTGGTCCCTGGCTCCGTGCACTTCGTCATTGGTGACCCCACCTTCAGGGAGCTGCCCCTGCAGCCGCTGCTGGACGGCCGGTGGCACCACCTGTGCGTCATCTGGACATCTGTCCTGGGCAGGTACCGGCTCCACGTGGACCGCCGGCTGGTGGCCAGCGGCTCTCGCTTCCGGGAAGGCTATGAGATCCCTCCCGGAGGCTCCCTGGTGCTGGGCCAGGAGCAAGACAGCGTTGGGGGTGGGTTTGATGGCTCAGAGGCTTTTGTGGGGAGCGTGGCTGGCCTGGCCATCTGGGACCGGGCGCTGGTCCCTGGGGAGATCTCCAGCCTGGCCACGGGAAAGGCGCTCCCGGCGGGTGCCATCCTCACCTTGGCCAACGCCACATCAGTGGGTGGATTCGTGCGGACCGTCAGCTGCCCCTGCCTGGAGCCCTGTCCTCCAGGCCTGGGCTGAGGGAGGGGCCCGTCTCCACCCCCACCCAGCACAGCCACCGAGGCCCCCCCGAGTGGGAGCTAGGGCAGGACCCTGCCACCGTTCTGGCCTGGCACTTCCACCACTAACAGAGAAAGTGGGCATTTTGGGCTGGGTTGGAGGTGAGGAAATATGGAGGAGGAAGACAGGTCCCGTCTGGGTTCCCAAGGAGTACATTCCCACTGCCACCAGCTCTTTGTAGCAGGATGTCACTTCAAGACCATGGACCCTCCAACGGGAGAGCTGGCCTCGCCCAGGGTCCCTGCTGAGCCGAGCTGGTGGTGCCGGCCACTCCCCTTGTCCCGGAAATGGCATGGCCAGCACTGCGGCTGTCAGCTCTCCAGGTGGCTGGAGAAAGCTTTCCCTCCCTGGCCCTGGTCCCAGTGGCCCGTGGAAAGTCCTGGAGAATAAGTCTTGGCCCGAAAGCCTACAGCTCCCTCTGCTGGAAGCTGGGGGCTCCCCAGGGGTCCTGCACAGCTGGCAGAGCTGGTCCTCAGACAGCCGGCGGCCGGGTGGGCAATGCCTAAGGCCACCCGCCACACTGCACATGCACACTACACAGTGCCCTTTCCTGTGCCATTGAAAGTTTTTCAGTAACCTGACGGGTTGTGCAGACCACAATCCAGTTTCAGAAATGCCCTGCAGCCCCCCGAAACCATGTCCAGTAGTGGTCACGCCTGCCCTCACAGCCCCCAGCTCTGGCAACCCCGGATCTGCACCAGCCCCACGGATTTGCCTTGTATGACCTCTGCGGCCTTCACGCCTGGCGCTTCCCTGCCATGTCCCAGGTTTGCCCGCGTGGTGCCCGTGGGCGCCCCGTGTTCTGTCACTCTGGGCCCCGGCTGGCCGTGCACTCTCCCACTGGTGGATGCTCCCTGTGAATAAAGCTGCTCTGCACACTCACATGTGTTTCTGCAGTCATGCGCTTCTTTTTCCTGGATGGAACTCTGAAGAATTGTGGCCATCTGGTAAACTCACAGCCCATCTCTCAGAGACTGGCCAACCGTTTTCACAGTGGCTGCCTCCTTTTACACTCCCGCCAGCGACCTTCAGAAGGTTTCCATTCCTCCACATTCTTGCCAACACTTGATATCTATTTCTGTCGACCTTTTGGGGGAAGAAATCTGAATTGTTGGTGCACCCTGCACCCTGCTGTAGTGGTTTGGTCAGCTGCCTCCAGCCTAAGCACAGGCCACATGCATCCCAAGGACCTGGGTTTTCGTCCTGGGTGGGGGAGGAAAAACCAGGATGTGCAACTAAGTAAAATTAAATAAAATGCTGCTTCCTCCTCTCCCTGCTGTCTCTGCCTGCACCTTTCCTTAAAAAACAACAAACAAAACTGAACTGTGGCACACTCTGGCGGCCTAAAGGAAACGGTCACGGTCACCTTATGTATTCCCCAAGAACCCGGGTCGGTGACCCCGGGTCAGGCAGAGCAACCAAGATGAACTAAGTAAAATAAATAAAAGCTTCTTCCTCCTCTCTCCACCTGCCTGCCTGCCTGCTCGCTTTCATTCCAGCCTGCACTTTTCCTTTAAAAAAATTTTTTTTAAAGGAAAAATTCTGCACGGTGGCAAGGAAAAGAACCTTCCGGAACAGGAGGACAAGCACGCCGTCCTGTTTCAGCCGCGGTGTGAGTTAAGGTCTGTACTGGGAGAGCAGTGTAGCCCCAAACACCAGACCGCAGAATCAGAACGCCGCCCGGGCAGACGCGGGAAGGGGCGGCTTTCCTGGGGGCTGGGGCGCGGGGTGGCTGGGGGCTGCCCAGCACGGGAGGCTGAATTTGCAAGCAGGCTCTGCTCCAACCAATTTTAAAAGCGAGGAAACAAACTAGATTAGCCCCGCCGAGTCAGTATCCCCAGATTCGGCTCGAGGAGGTGGCCCGGCCGGGCGGGCACAGCCGCAGACTCTCGGACGTCCGCAGATCGCTCTGCGCTGGGCCCGGCCAGCGCCGCGTTCTGCACGGAGCCCCGCCCCTCGGTCAGGCCCCGCCCTCGGGCAGGGCCCGCCCCGGCTCCGCTTGAACTACAACTCCCAGAGGGCCCAGCGCGCCGGTCTCCGCGGCCGCCGTCTGGAGTCACGTGCCCGCCACCTAGTCAGCTGACGCGCGGGGTCACGTGGCGCGCCGCGGTGTCTGGCGGTGGAGGGTCATGGCCAACGTCTCCAAAAAGGTGTCCTGGTCCGGCCGCGACGTGGACGACGACGAGGCAGCGCCGCTGCTGGGCAGCGCGGGGCGGCCCGGGGCGCCGGCCGGCGAGGACACGCCGCTGCTGAACGGGGCCGGGCCCGCGGCCGCGCGCCAGGTGAGCTCCGCGGGGAGGCCGGGAGGCCGGGAGGCCGGGGCGCGGGGCCGCGGGGCTCTGGGGCCGCGGGGCTGCGGGGCAGAGGCTCGGGCCAGGGGCCGCGGGTGCGGACTGTCGCGTCCTCGATGGCACGAAGCTCCTTCTTGCCTTGCCCTCTGCCCCGAAGTGGCGTTCGAAGGAGGGCTGATGCCTGTTCTGCTCCGGGGACCTTGCTCCGCCGCCCTCTGAGTTGTAGTCAATGCGTCCAGTGGGTTTGCAGCCAGAGTCACTTAAGAGTGTGCGGTGCACGGTGCGGCTCCGGCAGTGCCAGCCGCCCGGGAGGGCTGTCTGCTCCCCTTCTCTTCCAGAAGCTAGACTCTTAGGAAGGAGAAGTATTAGGGCTCAGTTTCCCACTGACAGTAATTGGGTTTGCAGCGAGCAGCCAGACACAGCGCGCGAGTCAGAGCGATGGAAATGCTCTCGGACATCAGTGATGCAACTTGACCTGAGATGCGTTCACTTGGAGTCAGCCGACTGTTTTTGTCGATTGCCTGGTCTTTTGTTTCTTTTACAGTTACTCTAATTTTTCTCCTCGTCTAGATCTCTTTTAAACACATTCAGTGCTTACTGATTAGGACACCAGCGGCAGTCTCTTTCACCAGAACTTGTCTCGGTTTTCCCAGTTTCTTGGAAATGAAGCAGATGATGAAAGTTCACTCTGAGTGAACTCTCTGAGGTGCTTTCTGTTTCTGTGTGAAGTGATCTGAGTGGCTTAAAAGGGTTGTGTTTTTTGGGTTTTTTTTTTTTTTTTTGGCAACAGTTCTTTTTTTATTTCTCCTTTTAAAGGCACGTAATCTGAAGTCTACGCCATCGAAGTGTGAATCTGACTCTTAAGAGTCGATGGGTAAAGATTATTGGAAACCTTGCCAAGGTTGAACTTGGGTTTATCTCAGGACTGAATGTGTTTGAGGCCTCCCACCTCCCTCTGCAGATAGATGGGGCAGCTGGCTTTTTAAAAAGAGCCTGTTGCTCTTGTCCCTTGAAAGTCATTCCCTTAAAGAATCCTCGCTGGCTCTTTCATCTGCATTCAGTAACTGCGTGGCTGCTCTGCTCCTGAATGACTGCACTGCTCTGTCGTGCGCCTGCTCTGTGGGACACAGGGACACAGGTGTCCCAAGCAGCCTCCTTTCTGCAGGCTCCCTCCTTCAGGAGGGTGCACACTGGGTCAGGGCTTGAAGAGTGAGCAACAAGCCAGCAGGGACCAAGGACAAGGCGAGTGTGTATTTGAGATCCTGCAAGAGCTTGGAAGGTAAATGGCGTGGGAAGAGCGGCGGGGTCAGATCCGGAGAGGACAGCTGCCAGCTTTAGTTCAGTTTAGCTCCTGCAGGCCTTGTGGGAAGCTGGCACCCCCTGTGAGAGGCCTGTGACTGTCCTACGCAGACCTGTGGGTGGGGAGACTGGGGGCATTTCTGTGGGGAGTGCGGCTGGACTCACAGAGGCAAATTCCATGACCGCCCCATGCCTCAGTTTCCTCATCTGGCAAAGGGTCTTCTGTGTACAGCAGCGATGTACAGCGCTGTCATGAGACATCCCAGTGACTGTCACTCTCAGTTGACTTAAGAACAGCACAGGTGCACCCTGGTGGAGGAGCAGTTTAGTCCGCTGCCTTTGGCTGGGCACAATCCACCTACATTCCAAGGGCCTGGGTTTGCACCCTGCGGCCGTGGGAGCCATCTCGGTAACCACATGACAAAATGACGTGCTTCCTCCTCCTGCCTTCGTTCCTGCCGCACCTTTCCTTTGAAAAGCAGCCCCGTAGCACCGCGCCGCTGCTGCTCGCAGCGCGCCGCCTTGGGACCGACTGGGCTCTCCAGTGCTGCAGTTGCGGGGGGCTGCTCCACACCAGGGGACTGAGTTCCCGATCGGGGGGTTGCAAGCCCTCCCGCCGCCCCACTCGGTGGGTTTGGTGCGCGGTGCAGACTCGGGTGGTCCTGGTCGTGGTGTCAGGTGCAGCCTGCCCGCCCGTGAAGTAGCTGCTCTGGGCAGGGCGTGCCCACCTGTCTGCCCTGCTGCTGCTGCTGGGCGCTTGCGGAGAGCAGGCAGGACTGGACAGCATGGACTGGGGATTCGCCCAGAATTCAGCCTCTGTCCGTCCATCTGTCCATCCTGAACCAGGCTGTTTGGAGCCCCTGTGGGCTGCTGTTCCTGTCCCGTGTGGACGACGGTGAGCAATCCAGACAGACACGACCGTCTGCAGTCTGCTGGGACAGGGCCGGTCAGCCAGCTAGTCATGGTCATGTGCATGGGTGGTGGGACGTAGCCCGTTTGAGAACGTGGAAGGGAAACTGTGAGCCAGAGACCAGTGATCCAGGCACGGGCGTCTGCAGCCTTTGTGAGCAGGACACCGCCAGGCCCCTCGGCTCCGGAGCCGGCCCGAGACCCACTGGGCAGGTGCCAGGTTGGCGTTGAGAGTGTTTGGGAACATCTGTAGGGTTCAGGTAAAGGGGCTGGCAACCTCGTCCGAGGCTGAACGTGGGTTTATCTTGAGACCGGATGACCTGGAGCCTCGCACCACAGCCTGAGTGTTCAGGGGTATGAGAGAGAGTGGTGCGTGCCAGCGCCGGCCCTCATCCTCTCTGGCCTCTTGGGCTCTGCTCTATGTGAGAGCACCCCATCTTCTTCCTAGGGGCTTCCTAGAAATTCCTCTGCTTGGCATCCTTGTGCTGGTGTCCCCACCCCACTTGGTAGGTCTAGGTTCCCTGCCCCCAAAGCCTCCCTGATTCTGCCTCTCTCATGGCTTTTTAATTTTTATTTCATTTTTTCAGAGGAAACTTTCAGGCAGGAATGAAGGTAAGGAAGCAGGAAGAGGGAGGAGAAGGGAGCTTTATATAGTTGTTCATCTTGTTTGCTGCCACCACGCACCCCCGCCCACCGGTCTTGAATCTCGGTCCTTGGCATGTATGTGGATGCGCTTGGCAGACTGACCTGCTAAGCCACCGGGGCACACCTGTTACTTTGCTTTTAAAAGAGAGTGGCAGGCAGGCAGAGAGGAGGAAGAAGCATTTTTCATTTCATCTAGTTGTTCACCTTGGTGGTTCCCTGGCCCCGGTTGTGAACCCTCGGGATGTGGTGGGCTCTGCCCGGCGGGCTTAACCGCTGAGCCCCGCCTGCATGCCGAGGCGCCAGCATGGGGCGACAGGAAGGACAGAGGCACAGCCGGACAGTGCCAAGCGCTGAGGGACGGGTGGCCTCTCGCCCCGAGCCCGCTCCCTCCCTGGGACCGGAGGCCCAGGACCGCAGCCATGGCTGCGACAGCCTTGGATTTTTGTTCTGTTTCGAGTGTGTTAAGGAAACAACCTCAGACTTGTACCCAGATCGCTTTACTCCCTCACGGCGGTGCTGCCGTCCTCCAGCTCCCGACAGCTTCGTCTCGGGGTCCGGTACCTGCCACTCCCCCTCCCACTGCCGTCCTGGTGAAGTCCCACGGTGGCGGCTGCCCCCTGAGCTACCCACTGCGGGGTCCGGGGCTCCAGCCTGGTGGTGCCGAGTCACGCGTGCTTAGCCACCTGTTGCCTCTGCTTCTGGCTCGTGGGCTAACGCCGCCGAGTGGCCATCTGGATGTGGTCTTTGCAGAAACAGCTATTCAGGCCTTCCCAGTTTTCCGTAGGATTGCTTGTTTTCTTGACCTGTGGAGATATTTGCAGACCCCACCTACGGTGTGGGCTGCCTTCCTGCTCTGTCATTTCCCTTGACACACAGAAGGCTTAAGTCTGCTGGTTATTTTTAAAAACGGTTACCTAATCACATTTGGATTTATAGGAAGTTGTGAGAACGGGCTTGCGGGCGTCCCTGTTTCCTCACTGGCCTGTCTTACAACATAGCAGAGTGGCTGGGACCCAGGGCTGCTGCTGGCACGTTGTGTCCCCACCAGTCACAGTGTTGGAGCTTTCCCTCCACATGCCCTTGCCGTCCCTCAGGCTTGATGTGTAAGACGGCAGGGGTGGGATAGGGTAAGTGCCCCTCACTTCCTCTGCTGGCCCCCGAGTCGCCGTATGGCTGCACAGGTGGTTTCATCTGATGGCAGACTGCCACGGTGGTGGCAGGGCCCCGGGTCTGGCCTCCAAGAAGTCAGTGTGGGCAGTGGGGACATTTGAGTCCGTGTACAGGAACCTTTTTTTTAAGGAAAGGAGCTGGCGGGAACGAAGGTGGGCAGGCAGGCAGGCAGGCAGGCAGAGAGGCTCTGGGAAGCAGCATATACTTTATTTCGTTGTTCATCCTGGCCGTGCCCTCAGCTAGGCGTCAGAACCTCGCAGGACTGCAGGGTGCAGGTGCAGGGGCAGCAGGCCTCATGCCGACCTGGGCTTCCAGCTCGTTTTGGAGAGGTGCTGTCGGGCGGCAGCAGGCGGCCCTGCCCACCCCAGCCCTGAGCTGGGAGCCGCCTTCATGCCTGGTGGTGGGGGCAGCGCAGCCTTGTGGAGCTGCCCTGGGGAGGCTGTGGTGTTGGGGCCGCGATGTGGCACAGGTGCGGCAGGGCCTGTGGCCACATGCCAGGCGGCATCTGCTCTGCTTCCAGGTGCCGCATGCAGCGTTGTTCCGGGTCGGACAGATGAGCGACGTGGAGCTGGATGCCGAGCTGCTGGAACCGGTGAGCAGGTGCCACCCCTGTCCCGTGAGCGCCAGCCTGCTATCCTGGCGTGAGGGTGGTGGGCAGGGCCTCGCAGGGCTCAGATGGACGACAGCAGAAGACAGCGGGCCCGCGACAAGGCGCCCGGGCTGGGCTCTGGGGCACGTGTGCAGGTATCCGGGGAAGGCAGGCGGGAGCTCGAGGTGGAGGTGACGCTTCTGCCGGGCGCCTTCCCTGCGACCAGAAGCATCTGCAGGTGCCTGTGCTGTGTGCTTTTGAAACCGGCTTATTTGAGGCACAGCCTCATCAGAGACGTGACTGTCCCCCGAGCGGTCCCCTCTGGCGGGGTCCTGGAAGCACCAGAGCCTCGCTGCGCACGAGGCCCAGCTCTGGTGGTTGTGCTTGAGTCCGTCAAGGACCCAGCACCCTTCCTGTTCGTCTAAGCGTGGCACTGCCGTGGGCGACCTCCACATGCCCATGTCCGGCGGTGTCGAAGGCCCCTCAGCCTCGAGCGGAGGGGTTTTCTGGATGCCCAGCTCTCTGTCACCCGTGTCCTTGTGCCGTGCTGTCGGATGACCGGGCTCTGTAGTGAGCGCTCCAGCCCTGGTCTCTGTTGCGGTGTTTGCGTCAAGATCCACGCACGTCTGTGAGGCTGGGGGTCTTCGGCTCTGCTGTTGTTTCCTCGCGCACAGGAGGCTTCAGGCCCAGGGGTGCTGAGGGTGGGGCGGAGCTGGATGCAGACCAGAGCCCGTGCCCCTGCCCCTGCGCGGCCCGCGCTGGTGTGGGGTCAGCAGCCTCGCCCTGGGCGTGTGGGACACCACATGCACACACCCCAAGGATGGGTTCCCCGCTTGTCTGTCTGCCCTTGTCTGCTGTCGGGGTCAGGGCAGCGTCGTCCCCTCCCTGTTTACACGAGGCTCTTCGCTGCTCTCAGGTGTGTGACCGCCGCCTCCTCCCGCAGGAGACGGACCCCCCTCGCCTTTTCCCCAAGGAGATCCCGCACAACGAGAAGCTCCTGTCCCTCAAGTACGAGGTGGGCCCCCGCCCTGCCCTGCCCTGCCCCGCCCACCTCTGCCCGCGGCTCGGCAGCTGCAGGCGGCTCAGTCCCGGTGTTTTCTGCAGAGTTTGGATTATGACAACAGTGAGAACCAGCTCTTCCTGGAGGAAGAGAGGCGCATCAACCACACGGTGAGTGGTCAGGTGGGCGCTGCTCCGCGGTGTCCCTGGCCCCGGCGCGGAGTCCCCTGGCTGCAGCGCCCCGCCCACGCCCCTGCAGCCCTGCGGCCCTCGCTCGGCCCTCGCCTCTGCTGGAGCCCGTGGGCACGGACAGTCCAGTCAGTGGGCTGCTCTCAGGCGGGTCAGTGCAGGCCGAACGCCAGCACCCACTGCGAGCTGGGCAGCGCCCCGCCCGCCACTCCTGAATGCCCATTGTCCCTGACGAGACGGGAGGCTGCCCTTCCAGGATGCGGGCTGCACGTGCCGCTGGGGGAGTTCGGGGCCCCGCTGTCAGCAGTGTGGCCGGGGCTCACACTGACCGCGCTCGCCCACCCACAGGCCTTCCGCACGGTGGAGATCCGGCGCTGGGTCATCTGCGCCATGATTGGGATCCTCACCGGCCTGGTGGCCTGCTTCATCGACATCGTGGTGGAGAACCTGGCCGGCCTCAAGTACAGGGTCGTTAAGAACAGTATCCTTTGTCCGAGGGCAGGGGGCAGACAGCGCGCAGGGGCAGCAGGGTGAGTGGCACTCGGGCCAGGCGTGAGCCGTGGTCTCCTTGACCCCCTAGACATTGACAAGTTCACAGAGAAGGGGGGGCTGTCCTTCTCCCTCCTGCTGTGGGCGGCGCTCAACTCCACCTTCGTGCTGCTGGGCTCCGTGATCGTCGCCTTCATCGAGGTAGGGCCCCGGAGCCCCGCTTCCCACCGCAGCTGCTGCCTGTCCCCTGCCCAGACTGGCGCTCATCTTGCCAGTGGCCGCAGGCCTGCAGCACGAAGTGCCCCGGGTCCCTCACCCCGACCTCAGCGGTGCCCCTGGTGCCTCAGCCCAGGAGTCCGGGTGGGGAACCCCTGCCCGAGGGGCAACCTTGCTCAGGCCCCTCCCCTCCTGTGCGGCCTGCTCTGCTCCGTCATCAGGGGTATGTTAAGATGGAGCATCTGGAAGCTTCTGTTTGGGAGTGGTGTCAGGGTGGGAGGAGTGATGGCCCCTTGGCAGTGTCCTGACCTGCGCCTCTCTTCCATCCTGGAGCGTCCCCAGCTGCTCATCGGGGGCACGAGCCACCTGGGCCCCTTGGGGTCTCTCTGTAGCAGGGTGGGAGGGGCAAGGAGCCCCTTCCTGCAGGTGCGCCAGCACTGCATGGCCTGTTCTGGGCCTGGACTGGGCCTCACTGCTGCCTCCCGTCTTCCCAGCCAGTTGCCGCTGGCAGCGGGATCCCCCAGATCAAGTGCTTTCTCAACGGGGTGAAGATCCCCCACGTGGTCCGGCTCAAGGTGAGCAGGGCAGCAGGCCCCTCTGCTGCTCGAGGGGCCTTTCGCCTGTGCCTCCGCTGCCGCACGTGCTGGCAGGCCCGTGACCTCGCAGCGCGGAGGAGGCCGTCCTGCTGGCCGGGTGCTGCGGGCTTGGGTCGGCCCAGCCCGGCCAGGACCGCCTGGGTAGAGTGTGGGCGCGTGGAGACGCTTTCCATAGCAGGCGACATTTCAGCCCGCATGGGCTGGGCTGCCCCCCGGGGGCTCTGTCTCAGCTCGGGAGCGCGGGGCCGGAGGGAGGGCTGTGCTCGGTGCCCAGCAGCACAGGAGCAGGGTCAGTGTGGGCCTTTGGGAGGGCGTCCGGTCTAGACCCCGCGTGGGGCTGCGTAGACACGTCTAGCGTGTTTGCTGAAGAGCTGTGACCCGAGCTGTTGGCTGTAAGTAGGAGACTCTGCTCCCGTGACCCTGCAGGCTTCGTGCTGGACGCTTGTAAGATGCCCAGCGACGGTGCCCTCTGGGCGGCAGCTGGGTGTCGAGAGGGTGAGGCTGGGGTGGGGCAAGACTAGGTGCGAAGGACGCTCCGAAGGACGCACCCAGCCTGGCTGCGACATGCGAGGCGCGTCCTGAGGCGGAGGGCCCTGGGGCGGACGGTTGGCTCCCCAGCCGGGACTTCTGGGACCCGGGGGGCCTGTTTGGGGAGGCGAGCCAGGAGCCGAGGGCAGTGCCCGGCCACGCGCTGGGGTAACTCAGGACAGGAGGGAACGGGTCTCCCAAGAGCCCACCCCAGGCTGTCTGCTGTGGTGCGCCAGCCTGTGCTTTCGTCAGCCGCTCCTGGGCACATCTGTCCTCTGCTCAGGGACTTGGCCTGTGTCCCTGTGTTGCAGACCCTGGTCATCAAGGTTTCCGGCGTGATCTTGTCCGTGGTGGGAGGACTGGCCGTGGGAAAGGTAACTGCAGGCGCTGCCCCTCCGGGCCTCACTGGGAGGGGCTGGAGGCCACTGTGCCCAGCAGGTGCTGACCGTTGTCCCGCCTTCAGGAAGGGCCGATGATCCACTCGGGCTCTGTGATCGCTGCCGGGGTCTCCCAGGGGAGGTCGACGTCACTGAAGCGAGACTTCAAGGTGAGTCCTCACCTCCGGTGGGCACTGAGCCTGCTGCTGCGGTGGCTGCGACGTCCTGTCCTGGGGCAGACGGGGCCCGAGAACCGGGGCTCCTTGCAGAGGGGCCCACAGTCTGAGCCACTTCTCTCAGGACAGGAACCAGGCAAGAGTAGGACATACGTCGTCTGGTGCGTGTAGCTCCCACTCGGGACAGCTGTCAGGGCTCACGCCTGCTGCTGGGATCCCGTGACCTTAATTAGCTCTTCACACACTGCTCCCTCGGTCAGCTGACTGGGTCTCTCGGTGGAGCTGGGTTTGTGGTGTCTGAGAACAGGGCCTTCTCCACGGCCCGCGGCGGCCCCCCATTGCAGATGTTCGAGTACTTCCGCAGAGACACCGAGAAGCGGGACTTCGTCTCGGCAGGAGCTGCGGCTGGAGTGTCTGCTGCCTTTGGAGCCCCTGTGGGTGAGGCCCTCGCCCCGTGGCTGTGGACTGGGCTCCCGATGGCCCTGGGATGTGATCTCGGTGGGCTCTTGGGATGTGAGGCGACAGGTGGGTGGACGTTGAGGACTGGGCCACTGCTTTCCAGGTGGAGTCCTGTTCAGCCTGGAGGAGGGTGCCTCCTTCTGGAACCAGTTCCTGACGTGGAGAATCGTGAGTGTCAGGGGCACTGCTGGCGGCCAGGGACCCTGTGGTGCTGGGGATGGGGCTGTGCCTGTCCTCCCTGTAGCCCCATGGCCCGCCCCGGGCTGGGCCAGCTGGCGCCGTCCTGAGGGCACCTCTCTGCCCAGTTCTTCGCATCCATAATTTCCACCTTCACGCTGAACTTCGTCCTGAGCATTTACCATGGGAACATGTGGGATCTGTCCAGCCCGGGCCTCATCAACTTTGGGAGATTTGACTCAGAGGTAAAGCATCCTGTCATCTTTCTCTGGGGTGAAGGCTGTCAACGGAAGACTGAGCCTGAGAATTTGGGCTTTGGGTAAAATCTGTGACCTTGAGTTCTGTCATAGCACGGGGTCCGGGAGGGTCTGCCAGCAGCCCTTTCGCTGCCTGTGGGGCCAACATGCCCATCCACCCAGCCCTGGGCCTGTCGGACCCAGGCCCGAGGACGGGCTCTCACAGCAGCGTCTGGGGGACAGGCAGCCATCACTGCACGTGGGCACGGTGGGGCCGGCCCCTGGTCAGGACACCTAGGCGAGGAGGTGAATGCGCAGACAAGCGCCACAGAGGGGTGTGGTCTGCTGGGGCCAGGGGCCCCCCAGTGCGGTTGCGCGTGGGCAGGTGCCTCAGGCGACACTTGGGGTCCTCAGAGCACGCCCCCTGTTTACATGCAGACAATGGTGTACACCATCCACGAGATCCCCATCTTCATCGCCATGGGCGTCGTGGGTGAGCCTCCAGGCCGCGCTGTGTCCTGACCCGGGACTGGGGGTGGGCAGGCTCAGACTGTCTCTGCGATGACCCCGGGCAGCGCCTGTGCTGTGAAAAGCCTTTGAGAAATAGCCTGTCCAGCCCTCCGTCCGGGGGTGACCGGGCGTGAGTGTTGTGTCCCTGTGCCCGTCCCTGGCTGATAAACGCCGGCCTTCGGGCCCCTCACTCCCTGCCTGCTCCCAGGTGGTGTCCTGGGAGCCGTGTTCAACGCCCTGAACTACTGGCTGACCATGTTCCGGATCAGGTGAGCAGACCGCCTCATGGGACCTTTGAAAGAGGGGCCCCATCTCCTTTCTGAGCCTTCGGCGGGGACGCGGCCTGCGGCCCTTCGGTGGATTCAGGTTTGGGGTCCATGTGGCTGCCTCCATTTCTCCCTGCCCTTGGGTCGAGTCTGCAGCTCCTCCTCGTCCTCTCCGCCCCCGAGCTGGTTGGAGCGAGTGTGCAGGGGGCACGGAGGGCGTGGGCACTGCCGCCACATCCCGTCGGGCCCGGTGCTGAGTTGCGGCTGGTTCTGTCCGACTGAGGACCACAGGTGGGCTTTGTGTGCAGGTACATCCACCGGCCCTGCCTCCAGGTCATCGAGGCCGTGCTCGTGGCTGCTGTCACGGCCACAGTGGCATTTGTGCTCATCTACTCATCCCGCGACTGCCAGCCGCTGCAGGGCAGCTCCGTGTCTTACCCGCTGCAGGTAGGAAGCCCAGGCCCGCACAGGCAGAGGTGGGCGGGGCGCGTGCCCTGGCGCCTGGTGGGTTTGCGGGGTGAATGAGGGCGGAGGCGGCACTGGGCCCCGTGTCAGGGAGGAGGCGCTGACTCCATGGCGGGGCAGCATCTGCAGACCCCACGCTGGTGGGGCCAGATGGGCGCTGGGAGCAGCGGGCCTGCACCGAGTCGCCGGGAGTGGGCCGGGCGCCTCTCTGCGGCTCTGCTCAGTCACTTGCACCCTCGCAGCTCTTCTGTGCGGACGGTGAGTACAATTCCATGGCTGCTGCCTTCTTCAACACCCCGGAGAAGAGCGTCGTCAGCCTCTTCCACGACCCACCAGGTGCGTGCCCGCTGGCGCCTGGCACCTTCAGCTAGCACCCAGGGGGCTTCCTGCACCTTCCTGGGCTCGGGAGCATCTCTGTCGTGCTGTGCCCTCAGCCCCAGACGAGTTGCTCCTGGTGCTGGCTGCACGGGTCTCACGCTTGGTCCAGAGTGAAAGGGAGGGGCGAGCCCTGCCCTCTTGGGGATGCAGGCATCCTGGCCATGTGGCTCTGGGGTTTGATGGCACCGCTGTGTTAGACGCCGTCTGGCTGGTGGCTGCTGACCAGGCTCTCTCCATCCCGTGGTCTGCACTGTGGTGCCATCTGCACACACCCCTCAGCCAGGTTCCTCCACCAGGTGGCCATCCTTTCCGGGGCTGCAGGGCCAGTTGTGACCACAGGGTGGGCTGGCAGCAGTGAGGGCGGGGGTGTGGTGCAGCCTGGCAGCCCCTCCTCTTCCAGGCTCCTACAACCCACTGACGCTTGGCCTCTTCACCCTGGTTTACTTCTTCCTGGCCTGCTGGACCTACGGGTTGACGGTGTCTGCCGGCGTCTTCATCCCGTCCCTGCTTATTGGGGCTGCCTGGGGCCGGCTCTTTGGCATAGCCCTGTCCTATCTCACAGGGGCTGCGGTGAGTGCTGCGTCTCATCCACAGCGTGGTGGCATCCTGCTCATGTCCCTCGTCCTTATTAGCACAGCACACGCCAGGGAGGTGGCTACAGGGCCCGGGTGCGAGCCGTGGGGCGTGTGGCCAGCGTCCAGCCACCTCCTGCATCCATGGGGCTGGTGGGGACGCCACGCGATGCTCCTTTCGACTGCAGCCTCTAAAGCGAGTCAACAGCGGTGGGCACAGCCCTAGCGAGGCCCAGCACCCCGAAGGTTCCCTCTAGATGCAGACGTGCCTCTTAATTAACATTTGCTTCACGTGGGGTGAGCCCCTTGCCGGCAGGCCCACCCACCCACACTGCCACGTGCTGTGGCCTCACAACGCTGCGTTCTGCCCCGTGCGGTCCAGCCCGGCTCTCGGGATGATGCCCAATCTTTGGTGCGCTCTGGCAGCGCAGCCTCCTCGCCGACCTGCGGGTCAGGTGTCACCACAGTGTCCTTGCAATGACTTTGGGCGGGTCTCAGCACACACGTGTGAAGTGCACCCCCCCCTCCGTGGTGTGGGTGCTGGGCCCAGGTTTGTTGGCTGCTTGGAGGCCGCCCAGCTCTTCACTTAGTGTCCCCGCAGATCTGGGCCGACCCCGGCAAGTACGCCCTGATGGGAGCGGCTGCCCAGCTCGGTGAGTCGGCTGCTCGTGAGGCTCTCGGGGTTAGGAGCGCGTGTCCCCACCAGCTTGGCCTGGACGACAGACGCCAGGCAGCAGCGCAGGAGGGGCCAGGCCCCGGCTCACGTGTTCTCCCCACCCCGGGCAGGGGGCATTGTGAGGATGACACTGAGCCTGACGGTTATCATGATGGAGGCCACCAGCAATGTGACCTACGGCTTCCCCATCATGCTGGTCCTGATGACAGCCAAGATTGTGGGGGACGCCTTCATCGAGGTGCGGCGTGGGGCCAGGCGCTGCGGTCCTCCTCGGCCCCACCTGGACCCCCGGTCTCGGAGCCTGACCCAGGGGCTGGGGGGCCCTGGAAAGCCGCCCCACAGCAGCCTGCCTGGGGTGGACATGATTGCTGCTCCCCAGGGCCTGTATGACATGCACATCCAGCTGCAGAGCGTGCCCTTCTTGCACTGGGAGGCCCCGGTCACGTCGCACTCGCTCACCGCCAGGTACCGCTGGCCTGGCCTCCGCGCTCGGGCGGGTGTGGGGCTGGCGGGCGCTTCGGGGGGGGGGGTGCCGTCAGGCTGCAGGTGCTCAGGCTGCCCCCCCAGGGAGGTGATGAGCGCACCCGTCACCTGCCTGCGGAGGACGGAGAGAGTGGGCGTCATCGTGGACGTGCTCAGCGACACCACCTCCAACCACAACGGCTTCCCGGTGGTGGATCACGTGGATGACACTCAGGTTCCGCGGCGCGGCGGGGCGCGACGGGGGCAGGGCAGGGGCGGGGCAGGGCAGAGCTGGGCCGGGTGGCCAGCAGCTGCTGTCCTCCCACCACCACGCCGCCGGCTCACTGGCCCGACTTCTCCGCAGCCGGCCCGGCTCCAGGGCCTCATCCTTCGCTCCCAGCTCATCGTGCTGCTGAAGCACAAGGTGGGCGCGGGGGGCGCGGGGGGGCGCGGGGGCGGCGGGGCGGGCAACGCGCTGACGCCGCGCTGACGCCCGCCCCGCAGGTGTTCGTGGAGCGCTGCAGCCTGGGCCTGGTGCGGCGGCGGCTGAGGCTGAAGGACTTCCGGGACGCCTACCCTCGCTTCCCGCCGATCCAGTCCATCCACGTGTCCCAGGACGAGCGGGAATGCCGGGTGGACCTCTCCGAGTTCATGAACCCCTCCCCCTACACGGTGCCTCAGGTGTGGGCTGCCCGCCTCGGCCAAGGCCCGGGGGCGGGCTTCAGGCCGCAGCTGCGCCGGGCGGAACCGCCTCTCCGGGAGGTAAGGCCCGCCCGCCCGTGTTGCAGGAGGCGTCTCTGCCGCGCGTGTTCAAGCTGTTCCGGGCACTGGGCCTCCGGCACCTGGTGGTAGTGGACAACCGCAACCAGGTGCGTGCCGGGCTCCCCAGGGCGAGCAGGGCGGCTGGGCCCTGACCCCGCTTTGCTCCCACAGGTGGTCGGGCTGGTGACCAGGAAGGACCTGGCCAGGTACCGGCTGGGAAAAGGGGGCCTGGAGGAGCTCTCGCTGGCCCAGACATGAGGACCTGCCTGTGCCCTGGCACCGCCTCTGGGTCCTCCAGACCTCGGGCAGCCTGGCCGGAGCGTGAGTGACAGCAGTGTGGATGCTTGCACCTCGGCTCACAGCCCTTCACCTTCTCTGCGTCCTGTCTGGAGCTTCAGGGCACACACATGTCTGTGTGCACGTGTGTCCTGCTGTGTGTGTGTGTCTCCCGGGTGTGTGTGTCTGTGCACACGTGTCCCGGGTGTGTGCGTGAGTGGCCGGCCCCGGGTGGGCCTTGTTGCTGCCGTCCTCCCTGAACTCTGGCTGTTGGGTGGAGCGCACCCGCACACCCTGCTGGAGACCGGAGCACGTGAGGTGGCCGTAGAGCCTCGGCCCTCGGCCCCGCAAGCATGTGGTGAAGGACCAGGTCCAAGACACCAGCTGGGTACACGGAGACCCCGGGGAGCAGGCCAACGCGGAGAGGAGACTCGGAGCGGGCTGCAGGAGACCCTGTGTCCCCAGGTTGCACTTGGGTGACCACAGGCTGCAGTCTCCACAAGAGCTGAGAACCAGACTCCACCCTGCAGAGCTGCCCACAGGGACAGTGACCAGAGGGCAGGTGGTCTCAGCATGTGGAAAACCTTACTGACCTGGGATCCTTGGCCTGGGCTGGGTGGACTGGATCTCAGTCTTGTGTCCCCAGGCCCTGTGGGCCCTTTTCTAACGGTGCCTTCTGCACCCCTAACCTCGTGACGAAACACGTGCCTGGGGGCCTGTGCCCACAGCCCTCAGCAGGCGGCCTGTGTTCAGGGTCTCACCGGGGAATAAAGGTTTGTGCCCAAATAAGGGTACCGATTTCCCTCTCGTGGTTCTCGACGTGTGTGGGTAGCACCCCAGCCGCCCCGGGAGGCACGCTTTGGGGGGCCCCGAAGCCTAGTGAACAGGCTGCTGTCACTGGGACAGCTCAGCCAGCAGGGACGGCTCCTTCTCTCCAGCGTCGTCAGTCACTTTCCCTGCCCCATGCGGTGCCCATGACGACAGCGAGCGGGCCCCTTGCCATGCCCTGCGTCTGTGCCCCCACCAGTGGCCGGGCCGTGAGGGTGTAAGGCAACTGTACGGGTACACCGTGTGGGCAGCTGGGGATGACGCCCCCACACGGTGTCTGGGTCTGGGTGACAGTGGGGAGTGTCCTCGCAAAAGCGCCACTGCAGGCCACACGGCAAGGACAGCGTCGGGCTCGCTGACGTTTGGACCACCGCTGAAGTGTCGGCGCCGGGCTGACTAGATAAAGCAGTCGTGAAACCCACCTCGCTAGTCTGCTTTCCTCCCACCGCCCAGGGGGCGTCGCCGTGAGGCTTGGCTCACACCTGTTCTCGGGCTGGTTTCCTGCTGGGCAGAGCAGCAGTCCCACCCGACCTGCGGCCTGCGCCCAGCTGCCGGCCCTGCCGCCTAGAACCTTCTGCAGGCGGCTGCTGGAGGGGCCTTGCAAGGGCGGGCGTTGAGGCCTCAGGTTCCGCTGGCAGTTGGGCCGTGAGGTCGCGAGGTTCTAGGACAGAGCCCACCGTGCTGCCTGCCTTGGTGGCATCTTGAGGAGCTGACGGGAGGACGGGAGCTCCCCTTCATCCCCACTTGGCCCCAGCTTTCATGCCCCACCTCCCTTAGTGCCGCCTCGCCCCCTGCCACCTCTGTCCCAGGCATCTGTGTCCGGCTGTGGCGTCGTGGGGTGCTAGGCCCGGAGCTGCAGTGAAGCCACATCAGGTCAGCCAGGTGCCAGCCGGATGCCAGCCAGGCCCGGGGAGCCCAGGGAGGGCCCTGCCGTGCATCTGGGGAAGCTCTGCTTCTAACCCAGGGCCCTTCACTGCCTGGCCTCCACAGCCGACCTAGTGGGCACAGCCTGTGACTGCTGCCCATGCTGTGTCTCTGGGTGAGCCCTCCCTGGCTGGGTGTCTTGAGTGGCCAGAAACTCTGCAGCACCTGGGACCCTGCTGACCAAAGCTCCTCATCCTAGGGTCACCTGCACACTGCGCAAAACGCCAGGTGGCCGGCCACCAGGCACGTGGGCAAATCTGGCTGACAGCAATCCCTCAGCGGGGGCCTCGTCCCCCTCCCACCTGAGCTCTGTCTCCCTGGAGGACCTGGGGCTTGTCCTGGGAAAAGGACTGGCCAGCCCCGAGCCCTTGAGTCTGGAGGAGGCCTCGGGCAAGTATGAGTGCAGCCAGCTGGCGTCCACCTCCTCTGTTCCGGAGCCAGATGCCCTCCGGCGCTGGAACCAGCTGGAGCAGTGGTGAGTGAGGGAGCAGCGGGCCCACTGTTTGCCCGTGCACCTGGGCCGACAGCTGGCTCCACCTGGCTAGGGTGGCCGAGCTGCAGGCCGAGGTGACAGCCCTGCGGGAACACAAGGAACGCTGTGAGCACGCGGTGCTGAGTCTGCTGCGGGAGCTGCTGCAGGTGCGGGCCCACCTGCAGCTGCAGGACTTGGAGTTGAAGCGGCTGCAGCAGGAGGTGCAGGGCGCCTGGGCCCCCGAGAAGGAGGCCCCCGAGGTGAGCACTGCTGGCCGGAGGTAGGGCAGGCCCCTCACCCCCAGGGGCTCCCCACTCCCTGCTGTGGGTGGCTGCCTCCTGGACGGCTGCTGGCAGGCCCTGAACCCCGTGGGCCCCGCTGGCCCCGTGGCAGTGTCTCGAGAGGACCCGACAACGGGCCAGCCAGCACTCAGTCCACGCTCCCCTGCTCGCAGCTCCTGAGTCCCCAGAAACAGATGCAGGCCCTGGACAAGAGGTAGCCCATCCCCACGGCGCAGGCCTTAGTGGAAGGGAGAGGGGTGCTGGGGAGCAGCTGGTGCTGGCCCGAGTTGGGCACCTGCTGGTGCCAGTGGGCATCTGCAGGGGTCCCGAGGCTGCCCCGCCCCCAGGGGCCAGCCTGCTCGGGGCTGCTCCTGGCCTCCAGAGGTGGGCCAGGCCAGGCAGCAGCCGTGTGTGTGCAGGCTGCTGGAGGTCCGGGAGGCCCTGACCCAGATCCGGAGGACGCAGGCGCTCCAGGACTCTGAACGGAAGGGCGCCGAGCAGGAGGCCAATGTCAGGTGGGCGCCACTGCTGCTGCGGGATTTCCGGCGTGCCCCTCTGGAGTTGCCAGGCAGGACAGATGTCCCCTGCCCTCCGTGCCAAGCCACTGGCTGACGGAGGAGGCCTAGACCCCCAGGGACCCTCTGTGGTGAAGACTCTGCTGGTCCCCCCTTCCCCTCCCATCAGTCACCCCCACCAGGTAGTCCCACCGTCTTATGTGCAGGATCCGTCTTGAATTCCTACCTATGTGCCCTGGAGCAGCACCCGCCCTGGCCCCAGTCACAAAGGCTGCAGTGCGCGGGGGCCCTGGGGCCTCCCAGGCTCCGGCTGGCGGGTGCTGGACCCGTGGCCACTGCCCCTAGGTTGACCAAGCTGATGGGGAAGCTGAGGCAGGAGGAGCAGGACCGGGAGGCGGCCTGCGGTGCCCTGCAGAAGAGCCAGGAGGCGGCCAGCCAGAAGGTGGACCACGAGGTGGCCAGGATGCAGGTACCAGGTGGTGTGGCCGGGAGGGAGGAGAAAGGTCAGAGTGCTCAGAACTAGTCTCCTCCGTTCCACTGGCCAC
The DNA here is from genome assembly GCA_004363575.1 of Solenodon paradoxus. Lineage (NCBI taxonomy): Eukaryota > Metazoa > Chordata > Mammalia > Eulipotyphla > Solenodontidae > Solenodon > Solenodon paradoxus. Next base: position 96,279 of record RJWH01003828.1, on the reverse strand, counting down.
ACGTCCGCACTCATGGCCCTGGAGCTGGTGGTTGCTGACATCACGCAGAAAGTGCCACCCTTAGTGCTGTCCCCCCGCCTGAGTAACCAGCACCCAGGTCAGCACATCTGCCTGGAGCTCCTTCTCCGCTATCCCGTCCCAGTCCTGGTCCTCTCACAGTGCAGTCAGTCTCCCCTGCGGGTGACCCTCGGGGTGGGCAGCAAATGTGCATCCCTAGACCAAGCCTCTTGAGCTCTGCAAGCAGATGGGGACTCAGCACACAGGCGGGGCGCCCCAGCTGCCTCCAACATGGCTTGGCTGCCTGGATCCGCCAGCACCCCCGTCAGGCCCTGCAGAATGGGTGTCCAGCTCCGAGGAGGGGCCTTCTGCCTCGGTGGTCAGAAGCTGCAGAAGCCTTGGGCCTGGGGTTCCAGTGTGCCTAGCACCCACGTGGGGCCTGCCTCTCCTCTGAGGCCCATCCCTGTAGTCGTTTTCTAGCCGGGTGCCAGTGCAGGCGAGGAGACCTGGTCTGCGCCCGCGGTGCCTCCAGGCCGTGAGCAGGACACCCAGCTGACTGGGCCTGCACCGCCAAGGCAGCGAGCAGCACGGGCGCTCTGGGGACAAGGGAGGTCCCAGGCTGGGGGGCGGGGGTGTGGCTGTGCACACGTGTGTGCTGCGCGTGCATGCGTGCGTGCGTGCGCTTCTCTGCTTGAGGCTCCCGGCTCTGGGCTCCCACCTGCAGGTTGCTGTGGGTGCGGACTGGCCCAGGCCCAGTGGGGACAGACCCTCACGGCCTCGGTGCCTGGCCCTCTAGGCAGACCTGCGGCCCCTTTCTTCCCAAGGAGAGAGTTGGTGGCTCTGCGGGCCTGGGGGACAGCAGGGAAGCAGGGTCGCTCAGAGGAGCTGGGGAAGGGAACAGGTCTGCCATTGCCCCGGTGGGGCCACGGCAGTGATGGGCTCCCTCCCTCAGGCACAGGTCACCAAGCTGGGCGAGGAGGTGAGCCTGCGCTTCCTCAAGAGGGAGGCCAAGCTGTGCGGCTTCCTGCAGAAGAGCTTCCTGGCCGTGGAGAAGGTGGGCGCTGCTGGTGGCGGGCAGGGCCGGGGCTGCTGCCGGCCTCACACCAGTGCTTCCACAGAGGATGAAGGCGGCGGAAAACGCGCGGCTCAAGCTGGAGAGCAGCCTGTGGGCAGAGCTGGATGGCCGATGGGCGCAGCTACGGGAGCTGGACGGGGAGCATGCGCAGGCCCTGCGGGGGTGCTGCGAGGTTGGGGGCAAGGGGCTGCAGGGGCGGAGGCCCGGGTGCAGGAACCAGGGGTGTGGGGCGCAAGTCTCAGTCTCAGGAGCCTGTGCCCCGCAGCAGGAGCGCCGCCTGCTGGAGCAGTGCCAGGGCCTGGACGAGGCGGTGTCCCAGCTGACGGCCTTAGTGCGGCAGAGCCAGGTGTCACTGGACCACGTCCTGGAGGCCCAGCAGAAGGCTCGGTGTGTGCGCCCCAGGCAGGCCAGGGCAGAGTTGCAGGGCCTGGTAGGCAGGGGCCTCACCTCCCCGCATTGTGAGCCCCGGGGCAGAGCAGCGCCCACTCCAGGGTTCCTGGGCTCCCGGGTTCAGGAAAGTTTGGAGCCAGAGCAGGGGCAGCCCTGCCTGACTCAGAACCGTTCTCGGTGGCACCACCCAGGGAGAGGGACACTGAGGAGCACTTGGAGGAGAGCCGGACCAGGGAGCTGGCAGCCCACGTACAGCAAAGCCTGGAGGCCGGCAAGCAGGCTCAGCAGGAGACGTACTGTGCGCTGGAGCTGGTGAGCCCACCCACCGCCCCTTGCCCCCTGCCCGCCCCCCTGCCCTCCTTCCCCAGCCCCGCCCCCGCCCACACATCCCGCCTCCACAGCTCCAAGAGAAGAGCCGTGCCCTGGAGGCGTCCACAGCAGAGCTGCTGGGGCAGCTGGCCGACCTGAGCGACCACTTCCTGGCCCTGAGTTGGCGGCTGGGCCTGCAGGAGCAGACGCTGGGCCTGAGGCTGAGCGAGGTGACCTCGGGCAGCTCCCCAGCCATCTCCATCACCCCGAGGGTAGATGCCTCCAGCCCCACCAGCAGCTGTCTGCAGCCCCGCCCCTGCCCTACAGTCCTCGGGCAGGGCGCCCGGCCCGGGGTCAGCTGCTAAGATGCCCAAAGCCTGGGGTCACCCACGCGGGTGTCTCCCTCCATCCCTTCTCTCCTTTCTCTGAAGGCTTTGCTGAGGGAATTCACACAGCACGTGTTTCACTCTCCTGAAGGGTGTGACTCCGTGGCGTCCTCGTGTGCATATACATTCCCTTTACATCCCCGACCCCAAAGGGCGCCCTTTCGAGGCAACCGCCCGCCCTGCTCCCGGGCACAGCTCTGTCCAGCAGGGTCTGGGTGCTGAGATGGCCTGCATGGCAGTTCCCGCTGCTCTGGGAGCCCCACGCTGGGCACAGCCCTCACAGCTTCTGTCCCAGGCTCAGAGCGAGTGGGAAGGCGCCCAGCGGAAGGTGCTGGAGGACCTGGCCCGGTGTCAGGAGGAGGCTGAGGCACAGCTGAGGGAAGTGTGGGAGAGAGTGGACAGCCTGCCCCGGCAGGTGGGTGAGGCCACATCCCTGCCCCGTGCCCTTCCCTCCGTGCCCCGTCCGCCAGCCAGCCCCTCACTGCCCACCCTCCGCCGTCCAGATGGAAGCCGTCTCTGACAAGTGCACCCTCCACAAGAGCGACTCTGACCTCAAGATCTGCGCTGAGCGCACAGCCAGGTCCGGGAGGGAGAGGGGGTTTCCATCAGAGGGCACAGCTGTCCCATAGGGCCCCGGACCTCCCACACACCCCACCTGTGGCAGCTGATAACCCCCTGACCTGGGCCTGACCACCTCCAGCTGCTTCTGTGCAGGGGAGCCCACCCATCCCTCCACCCCGCCCGTGCCCCCAGAGCCTGGCACCCCCGGCCCCTGTGCCCACAGGGAGTTCGAGGTCAGGGCCATGCGGCAGGAGCTGGCCACTCTGCTGTCGTCTGTACAGCTGCTCAAGGAGGACAACCCCGGGCGGAGGCTCGCCGAGCTTCAGGGCAAGCTGGCCACGGTACCGCGCCCGCCTGGGCTGTGGGGCTCACGCCGGGGCCCAGCACCACCGGCCAGTCTCAGTCATGGGAGGCACCAAGTGGGGCCCCTATCTGGAACCCCAAACCCAGGCATCCGCACTCGCGGGGGGAGGGGGGCACTGAGCCAAGGCAGGCCCACCCTCGCTGAGCCCGGTACCCTGGAGGCCCAGGGCCGTTGGTCAGGGGCCAGCACCGGCCCGGCACCTGCGAACGGGTCGTGTCCAGTTTCAGAACCAGATCATGAAGCTGGAGGACAGCATGCAAGACAGCAGAGCCATCCAGAGCCTCAAGTTTAATATGGAGACCAAGCTGGTGAGCCCTGCCTCCCCACTCTGCCGGCCCCGCCTGCGTGCCGGAGTGCCGGGCATGCAGAGCCGCCTGCAGGCCGCGCTGCCCAACGCCCCACATGGCTTGCCTTCTTGTCCCCTTGGCCGCAGCGCGCTGAGGAGATGGCCGCCCTGCGGACCAGCATGCTGCACCTGTGGGGCGAGGACGGCTCAGGGGCTCCCACCCGGCAGCGCTCCTTCATCAAGGACGGGGCCCCTGGCGACGCGGTCCCAGTGAACCGCTGGGGCCTGTATCAGGCTGTGAGGTGTGCAGAGTCGGGCGCGGGTGGCGAGAGGAGTGAGACAGGTGTGAGCACTGGCTGTGTCCGGCAGGTGGCTGCGGTGGAAAGCCGTCCTCACCAACCTGGCCGCGCAGCGCAGACCCGCAGCCCTCTTGGGGAGGGCCCTCGGCCAGGAGTCCGCCCGCCGGCCCGTGTCCTTGGTCTGTGCCCAGAAATAAACATCCTGGCCCTGCTACCCTGAAGGCTGCTTCTCCCCAGTGGGGTGACCAAGAGTACCCTTCCTAGGAGCCCGACCCCAGGATGCCCCTCTTCTGCCCAGCCCAGCCCTTTCCTGGGCTGACCCCTGTCCCCCACTAGCCCCCGGCTGCCTGCCGTGCCCTACTCTTCTGGGCACACGTGCGTTTGTTCCCGCACTCAGGTGCCCTCACTGCTGCTCCAGGAAAGCCTGGGCACCTCTCGGGCAGGCCCTGGAGCCGGCCCACCAGGGCTGCTTTGTCCTGCTGGTGGCCACACCGGTTGGAGGGCTGGGGGCTCCCTGGGACGGCAGCTCCTCACTCACTAGGCCTCAGCCAGGGGGAGCCCGTCCAGGGCCTGAGGGCCCCCGCCTGGCAGCTCGGGGCCGGCCTCCGCGGACCAGCTGGCCAGCAGGTCACTGAAGTCGGGCGTGCCGGGGTGGGGCAGGCCCAGCGGGTTGGGTGCCGGCTCCTTCCAGAAGGACAGGGGCAGCTTCCTCTGGGCCATGGGCGTGATGTGGCCGTACTTGCGCTCCAGCCTCAGCCGGCGGCCAGCCGCCCCCCGGGCCCCGCAGCACTGCGGCAGCCCGTAGTCGAAGAGCTCGGCCAGAGGCCCCAGCGGTGCTGCCCAGGTTCCGCGCGCTGGCGCCTCGGGACCCCCAGGCAGGCCTCGCCCGGGCTCGGCGGCCTCGCCCTCGGCGGAGGGCCCTCCCTGTGCCAGGCGCCCCAGGTCGGTGCAGGGGAGCCCCCAGGCCGAGATGCTGGCTGCTGGGCTGTTGGTGTAGATGTCACAGGCATCTGGTTCCTGCCCGCTGTCCCTGTGGCCAAAGTACCGCTGGATGTCGCCGCTGATGAGCTCAGAGAACCTGAGCAGCCGCAGTGCACTCTCGGGGCTGCCAGGACTCAGGGCCGCCGCCACGCCTGGGCTGCGGGAGCCTGGGCTGCGGCCCCCAGGCCCTGAGGTCTCTAGCTGCTCCTCCTGCTCCTCCTGCTCCTCCTCCTCCTCCTCCTCCTCCTCCTCGTCTGGGGGCTCCGGGTATGAGGGCAGGAAGGGCCCGGGGGACGGCAAGTTGAGCTGAAAGTCACCGAGAGGCTGGATCACGCCCGCGGCCATCTCCTTGTTGGGGCCCCTGGGGCAGCAGGTCCTGGCTGGGAGAGAGGAGAGGGGGCAGAGGTGAGAGGTCAGGGCTGCCCCAGTCCAGGCAGGGGACAGGTCACTGCAGGCTGTGGGCCGTGTGGGAGGATGGAGCTCCGAAGCACAGGGCCTTCGAGATACAGGGCGGGAGGGCCGGCCATGGGGTGGAATAAAGACTAAGGGTTCAGAACCACGGTGGCTGTAGGCCACCAGCCAGAGGGACAGCATACCCTGTCCTGCAGGGGCCTGTCCGTGTGGGGCTGCCGCCAGAAGTTCCAGACCAGAAAAGAAACACAGGAAGCATGGAAGGGAATGGCCGGGCGCTGGGACTTGGAGGGCATGGGGACCCTGGAGAGAGGACCCTCCTCCCAGTGGAACCCGCAGTATCTGGACTTGGGGGCCCCCTCCTGAAACGCCCACAATGACGAGGAGCTGGGCCCACTGTTTCAGGATGTCAGATCAGACGGAGCCTTTGCAGCCCACAGGAACTCGGGACCTCGGGGGGTGGGGTGCTGAGTGGGGAGCAGGAGCTGGGTGCCGCCAGGGCCTACCTTGAAACTTGGGGTTTGGTGGGGAAGGTGTGAGTGCGGGGCTGACGATCCTGAGACCCTCGGGGGTGGAAGCCGCCTTCCCAGCAGCCTTGTAGAGAGCCCACCAGGCAGGAGGGAGGCAGTGAGCGGGGCCTGCTGGTCAGAAAGCACCCTGGGCTGTGAGGCCATGCCCGGCTCGGTGCCACGCGCCTGGGGTGGCCGGGCCGCTGGGGGCTCCTCCCTGCCACACTGCTCCCCGTCCTGCCACTGTGCTGAGCACCCCTGGTGACACTGGGTTGTGGGGTGGCCTCGTGTAGGGACCGAGACGGTGTGCCATCCTGCCGCACCTGAACTCCCCCACACCTCCAGGCGGGTGGACCCCAGGGCCCCTGGGGCAGAAGGGCCCAGAGCCTGCTGCGTGGGGCAGTAGCCCAGATCCCGCCACCAGCCCCCTCCCGCCAGCGCACTCCTACCTGGCTGAGGCCGGCAGCTCTGCAGGCAGGCCCCCTCCCACCTGGGCTCAAGCATTTATAGCCCACTCCGCAGCCGGCCAGGCTGGCAAATATTTGGCGACTGCATTGTCATCGCAGACTGGGCAAATAGAGCCCGTTTGCTTTAGCGCCCGGCAACCAGGGCCCCGCGGGAGCCCGGCCTGCCCGGGGACGGTGGAGTGTTTGTCACCGGCCCAGCTGGCTCGCACCCGGGCCGAGGGCCCTTATCTCCGCCGCTGATTGGGGCCGGACCCAGCCTTGCAAATAGGCGGAAAATTAAATTTCATGCTATTTTGACTTCTGGAGTAGCCTTCTCCAGAGGACATCCTGTTTCCGCAGAGCCTCACTGGCCCGTCTGTGGCTCAAGAAGACCCGCAGTGACTCCCTGGCCCACGCCTGGCCCCCTGCCCCTCCTCTGCCCTCCGGCTCACCCCCACCACTTGGAGCTGCGAGGCTTTTGCATCAAACTCAGCTGCGCCCCGTCCCCCACCCCACCCCACTTTGTCCCTAGGGTCTGGATGATAGGGTGCTTCTGTCCCTGGCCCCATCTGGCCCCCAGGCCTTCCTCTGACCGCCCCCCAGCCTCCACCCACAGTGACCCACGTGGTGCCCATGGTGCCGCAGTCCCGGAACCCGTCAGCACGGACTGGAGGTCTCCCCGCTGAGGACGGCCATTCGCATCGCTGTCATCTGGGCGCCCCACACGGGTTCTGTGGGAGCCACCCTGCCCTCCTGCGGCTGGGTGGCCAGCGTCCTGGGCTCAGGAGCAGCCTGACCTGGTCTCACTGACCCCACCGCAGGGCCCGATCTGAGCACGGGGATGTGAGTTCGGGGGACACTACTTAACCTCATAAAGGCCCTCACATGACCTGGTTGCTATGGAGCAGTCGCCTGAGGTGCCAACTGGGAGGACCCAAGTCCCACAGGCCATGGTTCCTGAAGCCCCTTGGGGCCGGTCTGAAGACAGACCCTGGGCCTCGGCAGCTCCAGTTCCCCTCCCGGTGTGGCTCGCCTTTCCAGGGCCACCCGCCTCCTTGACCTGACCTTCTTCGGGGCCTGAGCCTCTCCAGACCCAGGTCCGCGGGACCCCATACTATGGGCAACGAGAACTGCAGCTCCGAGAACAAGGCTGCCCGGAGAGGAGTGTGAGGGGTGGGGCGCGCGGCAGGGCAGGGGGCCAACACGGGTGCCCCCCCCCCGCTGTCAGCCTGGACAGCCATTACTGTGCCTTCACCACCCCGGGGCAGCCAGGCTCTGCGAGGGCCAGCGGCCAGTCGTCCTGTGAGTCTGAGTTTGGACCCCAGTCTCCCTTAGCTACAGCCATGGTTCTGCCCTGTCCCCAGGGGCCTGGTGACACTCGTCCACCTATCCGTGGTGGCCCTGCCAGCGCCGGCTGCCTCGACCCAGAGCAGCCCAGCTGCTAGCCAAGACCCGGGGGAGCCCAAGTTGGGGTCCTTCCCTGTCAACTGCACCCCTCGCAGAGCTCTGCTGTTCTGGCCCAAGGCGCCAGGAGGGGCCCCGTACCCCTGCCTACTTGGGAAGGCGGGTGGGTCTGTCCTCCACCTGGGTCAGCCCCGGTGCTGTGGCCACGGGTCAGCTGAGGCAGGTGAGTGAGCGGAAGACGTAGAGGCCCCTGAGTATGACCCTGGTCCCCACAGGCCTTTTTCATCAAGGAGCTGACGCCATGAGGGCCTCCCAAGTGACCCAGTGAGATGCCTGCGTGTGCCGGCTGTGAGAGGAGGGTTGATGGGGAGCCAGAACCTGTCCCGTTCTGAGCAGAATCGGGAAAGCTGCAGGCTAGGACAGAAAACTCCAGATAAACCAGAGCAGACAGGTGATGAAGAGGAACCAGCTGGGACAGTGTGTGGTGACTGGGGAGGGCACTGTGCCGGTCCCTGAAGGGAGGTGGAACATGGGCTGACAGCTGTGGCTGCGACCTGGAGGTGGGGTGAGGGGTGTCAAGTGCCTCCTTCCCTTGCCCCTCCAGGTCTGAACTATGTTCAGGGTAGACCCGAGCCCAGCTTGTGAGGCCAAACTCCAGCTTCTGCTGGAGGGGGGCGGGATTGGGAGCCGGAGGGGTACCCTGGATTGGGGACACACACTTTCACAGGATCGCTGTGTGGAGGGGTCCAGCCCGCCACCCACAGGTCCTGGAATGGGGCTGTGGGCCAAGGCTCCAGGTCGCCAGGCTGGGGGCCGACATCTGTCCCAGCACCTGCTCGGCCGGTGCCCTGGTGCAGGCCAGGTTGCTTGGGGGCACTGCAGAGCCATGCCCTCCCTGTCCTGGCAGCCCCCACCCATGCCAGGCCTCCATCCCTTCTGAAGGCTGTGGACCTGCCTGCCCCCATGCAGCTGGATTGTACTTCCCGAGGAAAATCAATAGCTCCAATATGTCAGCTCTCGAGTGGTGCTGCAGTAAATGACCTGAGACCAGCACTCAGTCACACACCTGCACATTAGGGGCCGTCAGAATGGGGTCCGGTGTATGCTCTGAGATAATGACGGCGGAGGTGTTGGCTATGCTTGGTGGCATAGGGGCATAAGTCTGAGGCCACGAGGCGCACCGTCGCTGGGCAAAGCAGGTCTGTGCCCCTAGAGACCAGGAGAAAGCACTCACGGAACGTGGGCGTCGCAGCAGGAGGCAGGCGTTCCAAAGGGCTGCGGGTGCCAGTGGGCGGGCGCAGGGCTGCGGGCTCAGGGCCCTCAGGAAGTGCTGATGCAGTGACTAGGTGCCTGTGTCGCCTCCTGAGGCCACCTGTGGACACCGGAGGGGAGCCCAGGATCCCAGATGACACCCTCCTTCTCTCCCTCTCAAGCCAGACATGGGATAGCAAGGTGTCCCCACACTTCTGTGTGTCCCTGCGCCCTCTCCTCTTTGGACTTAGGGCTCACCCTGTCCCACATTTTGATGAATTACCCCTGCAAAAGCCCTAGTTTTAAAACAAGTCCTGTGCTGAGGTTCTGGATGGACATGAATTTGGGGGGACACCATGCAGCCCCAGACAGCATCCTGATGCACCTCATCCAGGGGCAGATGGGTGGGCAAGCCTCCAGTTGTGAGGTGGGGCCCCATCAGCGGTGGGGGTTGCAGTGGTTTTTTCTGTACTGTCTGTGCTCAGGGGTGATTACAGAGGGCTTGTTTCCTCTCGAGGTGTCACGGGTGGCCTGGCCTGAAGTTCACGTTCTCTGACATTGTTTCGCTTTGACTGGAGAGCCCAGCTGTCAGCGCCCGCTGGAGGCAGGGGCCGCGTTCCCTCTACCCCACAGGACTCCTGTCCCTTGCACGGTGCCTTCACCCATCAAGCAGCTGCTGGTGTGCACACCTGCCTTTGCTCCTCCCAGGCCCTGGGAACAGGTGGCAGCAAGAGTGCCCTCTGCTGTCCACAATGGAGGAACGATTCCCTGTTGTCCTGTTATCAATCCCGGCAGCACCCAGCATCAGCCCAGCTCTGCCAAGGGCTTTGCAGTCATAGGCCCAGCCCTCTCAGCAGCCCGCGGTGGATGAGACACCCATTTTACAGGCTCAGGGGCTAAGTTGCCCACCCAAGGTGTCGTATCTCTGCACCTGATCCAAGACAGTCCTGGGTACTGATCCAAGCTGTGGCCGTTCAGCCCCTACCACCACTTCCCAACTGTCCCTCCTCTGCTACCCAGGAACAGGGGGGTCCTCAGCAGCTCCACCCTAATTTCAGGGACCTGTGACCTCTGTCTCCTCCAGGAAGCCCTCCAGGCTGCACACCAGGATGATTCCGACCCACACTTCAAGCCGCCTCCTCTCATTGTCGGAGTGGGGGGTGCTCCTGGGGTTCCCCTGTGGGAGAGTTGCCTCGGCAGTGATCTCGGGTGTGGTTCTGGGGTAGGACAGGTGGGGCAGGGCCCAGTGAGGAGGACTGGGGCACACAGGTGCCTTTGTTGACACAGTAGCTCTGAACAGTGCTGATCGGGCTGGGCTTCTGGGGTCCAGAAGACCCAGATGTCACCGAGCTTGGAGCCCCTCCAGCCGCCATCCTTGCCCTGAAGCCTCGGGACTCCTGGAGGAGAGGGGGTGGTCCCAGAGCATGGCGCTTCTCCTCCCAGAAGCACGCACAGCAGGAGAGGGATGCCCAGAGACAAAGGTGCTGAATTGGGAGGCAGTTTGAGACATTAGTTGGCAAGGTGACATTGTGTTCGGATTTTGTCACCAAAGCCCTTCGTGACACCCTCACGGACTCGGTGATGGTGCCTGCACGCTGCTATGTGCCGTCGCTCAGGCCGTCTCCGTGCGGCCAGGGTTAGCTGGTCAGGGCAGAGGCGCCGGCAGCCGTCCTGAGGAGGCACACCGCTCAGCGACGCCTGAAGGTGATCGGCAGGGAGAGCGACGGGTGGGCGCCAGGCAAGCACGCGGGCTCCGCGGGCTGGGGCAGGGAGTCGTGTCCGCGGCGGCGCTTCCCCGCCGCCCTGGGTCAGGGAGCGCGGCGCCTCGCCGGCGCGGCCCGGCCCGACGTGGACGCAGCTCGCAGCCCGGACGCAGTGCGCGCCAGCGGCCAGGCGGCGGCCTGGGTCGGCGGCGAGCGCCGGCGGTCCGTGCGGGCGGGCCCGGGGCCTGGAGCGCCTCCGTGGCACAGCGAGTCGACCAGCCCACGACCGCGGGACTCCCAGGCCCGCGGAGCGCGCGCGCGAAGCCGAGGACTACACTTCCCGGCGTGCCCTGCGCCCCGCCCGCCAGGTCTGCGACGGAAGAGAAGCCGAGGAGGCGCGTCATTTCCGCTGCGCGGCAGGGCGCGCGTTCGGCCGCCGTGCGCTGAAGCAGGAAGCTGCGTCCCGTTTCCGGTTTCGCGCGACGGAAGTGACGCTCTCGGCGCGCCCGCCAGCGGAGTGCGGTGTTGGGGTCGCGAGGAGCCAGGTCGCGATGAGCCAGGTGCTGCGAGCGCCGGCGGCCGGGTGAGCTCCGCGCGGCGGGCGGCGGGCGGCGGGCGGCGGGCGGCGGGCGGCGGCGGCGAGCGCGCTCACTGCCCGTGCTCCCTCTCTCCCAGGGCCGTCCGGGCGCTGGGGCTCGTGTGCTCGTCTTCCCGAAGCCTGCATCCGCCGCCCGGTGGCCGCGCTCGAGCCCAGCCCGCGGCCGGGGACCAGGACGAGGAAGACCCCAACCGCCCCATCCAGTTCTCCTCCAGCAGAGCCAACCCGGCCCACTGGACGGTGGAGCACTCCCTGGGAAGGGAGCAGCAGCGGCCCTGGTGGAAGGTGCTGCCCTTCAGCCTGTCCCTCATGGCGCTCATCGTCTGGTGCTTCCTCAGGCAGGAGAGCAGCGCGGACCGGTGGTTGGCGGAGGTGGTGTTGGAGGACGAGGCGCCCGAGCCCCTTCCTGGGGGCTCGGAGGAGCCTGCAACTCGGGCTGCTCTCGGGACGAGAACCTAAGCGGGTGCCCGCTGCCCGCTGCGGCTCCAGCCAGGGGACAGGCGGCCGCCCTTCGGCTTGGACGCGGCGTTTGATGGTTTGCGCGCCCCAGACTGCAGAACTCGGAGGACGCAGCCGGGCAGCGGGGTCGAGGCGAAGGTCAGCTGCAGGGATGCCCAACGAGACGTCCAGCAACGCCCGGGGAGACGCTTCCGGTCGCGGCGCGTGCGTTTGCGTTGTGATGTCTGTGCGGCTGTGTCGTATTTCCAGAGCGGTTTGCGTTGTGAGAACAGGAACTGGCAGAAGAGTGAAACTTTCAAGAAGGTACTACGGCCGGCGCAAATTGGTTTCACAAGCCAAGACGTTGAAAATAAATTTCAACTGAATGTAGAATTAAGTGAATTCCTTTTTTAAATTTCTTCAAGTAGGAGTCTCTAGATCGCTTTCAATTTATTCTTTCCTTTTTCTCCCTCTCAGAGTAGGAGCTGAGGAATGAAAAGTAAGTTGTGGAATATGTTACCACACTGTACCGGAAATCATGATCTTCCTCAGGTATTTGCAAACTTTATGTTTAGCAAGGCAGCAACATTTTGAGCAGAATAAAACATTTCTTTTGACAAAGTAGAGACAATATTTTGGATAAATAAGTGATGTGTCTTTTTCAGTACTGACTAGGCAAACTGCTTAATTCTGAATTAAATACAGGGTGAGCAAAGGGAAGATTTTGTTTACTTAGGCTTCTACCAGGAGGTTTTATTTTGTCATGTTGGTGGTTTCTCCTGCTGGATTTCTGAATCCCTGGCCATATGCAGCATGCTGGCCTCTGTGCTGACAGGCCCCAAGTGTCTGGCACGCCTTCTCGATGTGCTTGCTGGGGAGTTGGGCCCATACAAGTGCGTTCATTTGTCAAAGATGGGGAGGCCACGGTTTGGAAAGATCGACGTACTCATGGCCCAGGCTGCATTAGCAGTGCCAGTGTGAGCAAGGAGCCAAGACGTGCCGTCCTGGCCCCACCCGGTGGTGACCTGCTTGGTTGTGGACTATTCTGTTTGAGCAGGCGTGTTTCAAACCAAAACCCTTCCTTTAACTATCACTAGCTCCTGCGGAACTAAAAGGGCAGAACTAATGAGAAGAATTGTTTTCATTAGAAGTAACTCGTGATAAAAGCAGTGTGATCTGTATGGAAAAGGTAGACTGAAGGAAGCGAAGCAGAAACGGCAGTAATCCACCATCCAGGGCGATCACTGCGGACACGCTTGTTTACCTCCTTGATTTTTCCTGTGTCTGTCACAGCCTCAAAAACAGAGGGGTGGCTGCATCGTCCTGATGACATTGCTCCGCATGAAGTGGACCCTGAGCGCTTCCCGAGTAGCTGCTGTGGAGCCTCTTCTGGTTTGCAGCTTCTTTCTCCAGACATAGACACACTTTGATCTCAAGGAACAGTGGACATGTTTACTCACCTCTACAGCAAAGATGCTTACATTTATCTTGAACCCCAACTTCATTTTTGGGGGGTTCAAGGTGACTCCATGTCTTTGCAGAAGTTGTTTCCTCCAACCCCGTGTCTGAGACAGACGTCATCTCTTCTGAACGCCTTTGTTCCGTGTCCCTCTAGGCGAGGACTTAACAGTTACCTTAGACTTTCTCATTCCCCAGGCCAGGGCATCTGCAAGATGTTACGAGTCCCTGACACGGCCCTGCCTGCTGCATTCTGCTTGATTTCTTTTATTCATTCATTCATTCACTCATTCATTCATTTAAAGGAAAGGCACAGCAGGAATGAAGGAGAACAGGCAGGCAGTAAGAGAGCTGAGGAAGAAGCATCTTATTTTTATTCATATTTAGTTGTTCACACTGATTATTTTCCCCGGACCCTGGACTCAAACCCAGGTGTCTGTGAACTGCACTCCTGCAGAGGTGATTGACCCAACTGCTGCTCCACCAGGGTGCACCTCTACTAATTTTTTTTTTTTAATGTTGTCGACTTTTTATCTAAATATCAGGCTTATACGTCATGAATGTGAAAGGTTCACTGAGAATTGTGAATACACGCAGATAGTCGTTCATCCCACCAGCAAGAATAACTTGTTATTTTACTGCACCCTTGTATTTCAGAAAACTGACATACTTGGGAACGGGTGTATGCAACTGTTAGGTCTTACCTTGCTTTTCTTCTAAGTGGGAGCATTTTTCTACTGTCACAATCAGTTATCAGGAAACATTGTTAAGTCATTTCCAGGCTGCTGGGCTGTTTTGGGGGGTGGGAGGGTTGAATAACTAATTACATTTGCACACAGATGTTTGAATCTGATTATTTTTAGGTCAGAGTTTCTAGAAATGGAACAAAAGGTTTGCCCCCACCTACTTCTCCAGGGGACTTGTCTTGTGCCCAGCACTGGCATTTCGGTTGCTGTCCAGAAAATGTCCACCCAGTGGTCTCTAGCCCTGGTCTCTGTCCAGAGACACACCCAGCCGCCTCCAGGCCATCCCTACTTAACGGCTATGTCTCCTGGCGGTGACTGGCCTATGTCCCCTTTGACTGCAAATCTTGGGGAATTTTTTTTTTTTTTTTTGCATCTTTTATATATTTTTATTTAGTTGTTCACACTGCTTGCCGCCCCCCCACCTCTCGACCCAGGGGTTTATGGGCTGCCCAATCGCTGCTCCACCGGGGCCTGCTTTTTTGTTTTAAATCAGTTCACATTCAGTTCACCCACTGAAAGTACACAATTCGAAATGCTTAGTGTATTCTAACAAGGACACCCTTCAGGTCCCCACACCCTAATTTTAGGGCCATTTTGTACTCCCTGAAAGAAACTGCCCAGAGCAGTCGCACCCTTTTTCCTCTCGCTCTCCCACCGCAGCCTGGGCCAGCCGGCTCCGCGCTTTCGGCCTCGGCGCCAGGGGGTGCCGTGTGCGCTTTCGGCGGACAGCCGAGCCCATCCCGGTCGGCGCTGGCTCGGGGTCGCGGCGGCCCGTCGGGTCCCAGCGGGCGGAGCGCGCGCAGGCTGGCGGTGGGCGGCGGCGGGCGGCAGTGGGCGACGCTGAGCGCCGGAGCCGCGGGAAGGCAGCGGCGCGCGCCCAGGGCGTGTCCCTGGCGGGCCAGGCGCCGCAGTCCGCGCGCGTGGCGGGGTCCGGTGGGGGCGGCGGCGGCGCGCGGGGCTCGGCCGGGCGTCCGGCCGACCCCTCCCGCGCGGCTCCCGCCGGGGGCGTGGCGAGGGGCGTGGCCGGCCGGCCGGCCGGCCCGGGGGCGCGGGTGGGCTCGGCGCGGGGGGAGGTCCGGAGGGGCGGGGGCGGGCCCGCGCGGCGCATGCGCGATGCATTGTTTTGACTGAAAATGCCGTCGGTTTCGAAAGCGGCGGCGGCGGCGCTGAGCGGGTCCCCCCCGCAGACCGAGAAGCCGACCCACTACCGGTCAGTGCCCGGCCCGGCCGCGGCGGCGGCCGGAGGCGGCCCCGCGCGGCGGCCCGCGCGCCCGCGCCCCGGGCCCGGGTGCCGCCACCGGGTGCGGCCTGGGGCCCCGCGCCGCCCGCTGCGCTGCCCTCCGTGCGGGCTCGGGCGCTGCGCGCCGTCTGGCCCGGGCCGCCGGGGCTGGAGGTCGGGTCGTCGCCGGGCTCGGGCCTGGGGACGCGCCTGGTCGGGTCCCAGCGCTTCGGCTCGGGGGTCGGGGACCGCGGAGAGCGCGCCGGGGTCGGTCGGGTGGGGGCTCCGCGGCTGGTCGCGGCCGCTGGCACCGGGGCGAGCCTGGCGTCGGGACCGGGGCTGCTGCTGGGCGCCGGGGCTGGCGGCCGGACTGGCGTCCGAGGAGGGATGGTGCGGCGGGTCGAGACCCGGTGCGTGGTCTGGACCGGGGGGAGGGTGGGGGAGCGGGGGCGGGGCTCCGCCGTCAGGCGCGCCGGCGGGTCCCTGGGGCCCCGACGGAGGCGACCCAGCGCTGTTGTCGTTTTAGGTACCTAAAGGAGTTCCGGACAGAGCGCTGCGCCCTGTTTGTGCGGCACAAGTGTCCGCAGCACAGGCCCTTTACCTGTTTCCATTGGCATTTCCTAAACCAGCGTCGGCGCAGACCGCTCCGCAGGCGCGACGGCACATTCAACTACAGCCCGGACGTGTACTGCTCCAAGTACGACGAGGCCAGTGGCGTGTGCCCGGATGGCGACGAGTGAGTGCGGCCTGCGCGGTGCGACCGGCGCCGCCCCGTGTAGGGTGCAGCTTTTCAGGGATCTGTGCTGGAGTGTGGGGGGACGTAGTCCCATGTAACCCCCCAGTTTTAGGCTAGTAGGCAAGATGCTGCGTCTTAAGGATAAAACCCTTGTACGATTCAAACCGATTTTTCTTTGCTGCCCACTTTTGAATTTTTCTTTTAAATCTCTGATTTTTTTCAAGGCCGGCAGGAAGGAAGAGACAGGAGGAAGCATCTTTATATATTTAGTTGTGCATTTTGGTTATCTCCTCTTCTCAGGAGCTGGCTGAACACCTGAGCCACCAGGGCATGCCGTCCCACTTTGGAAATGTGACAGCTCTTCAGATTTCTTCTTTAGAAAACCAGCCTGATAAGGGACAGCTCCGAGGCCAGAGCCCTTTGAGCAGTAGATGTTTTCCTTAGAGTTTGAGTGTTTACGCACCCCATGCAAATGCTCTTGGACTGTTGGCTTTCTTGGTTTTTGTGTTTTTAATGATAGGCAATTTACATCATTTGATGACTGTAAGTTATGCGACACTTTTAAAGTTTAAGAAATTAAGGTTCTGTTTTGGTTGACTTTTTTGTTTTTTACAAGTTTTCTAATGGTGTTAGGAACAGATGTCTTTATTCTGAAATATGCAGACTAGGCAAACAGGAAAGCGCAGTCAGACTGTTTGGCGGCTGGGCAACTTGTTTGGGGGGTTTCTGCCTCCGGAGGGCTGTGGGCCGGCCCCGCTGCTGGAGGGAGGTGCGGCTCTGCCTCTGCAGGCCTTCTCTGAAGAGCAGCTCGTTGAGCAGCTCGTTGAGCTTCTGTTGGGATCCCATCTGACCGTGGCGGGGAGGGGGGTCTTCAAGACCCCACCCTTTGAAGGAGTCTGTTCTGCTGGAGGCGCTGTGCTTTCACCGCTGTTGTCTCTCCGCCCCCCTACTCCCTGACCGGCGATGCGTCAAAGAGGGTTAGGCCAGGGAGCAAACTCAGTGATCCAAGGTGATCCCTCATATGCTTTATACACTTACTGCTAGGTTTGGCTGTATTTCAGTAACCTTGTTGCCGTAGCTTGGCGTCTGTGGAAATAATGTAACCAGCTTTACTTTGCTTAGACCACATTACATTTCACGTTACATTTCACGTAACATTTCAGTGAAATTTTTTGATTTTTGATTTTTCAGGGAAAGGTGCAAGTCGGAATGAAGGCAGGCAGGCAAACAGAAAGACAGGAGGAGGAAGCATTTTATTTAATTGTTCATCTTAATCTTCCATCTCTGTCCCCCACCCCAACCTAGATCCTTGAGATGTGTGTGGACTACACTGGCCAGGGGCGGCAGACCCAACCACTGCTCCTGAGAGCACGCCACTTGAGTGAAATTTTAATTTTAATTTTTAAAGGAAAGGTGCAAGCAGGAATGAAGGCGAGTAAGCAGGCAGGCAGGGAGAGGAGGAGGAAGAAGCATTTTACTTTTAATTTAATTGTTCACACTAGTTGTTTCCCCCCAGACCTGGGACTCGAACCCAGGGTTATGTGGCCTGTGACCTTCGGATGTGATTGACCCACCACTATTCCACCGGGACGCGCCTCAGTGAAGTTTTAAAAGTGCATTATTTAATTGCTTTTTGCGGCTCTTTTCTGTAAACAGGTCTTTAGAAGAGAGAGAGATATGTCTGTCTGAGGCCTGACCTCACCTCCCTTATCGCTCTTGATCACACCAGTCATCTTTCTGCACCGCTGGTCTTGAGTTAGCCCACTGGGGCCTCTGCGGCCCAACCCTGGTGGAGATCCAGGGAAATTTGATGGCAGTCACCCAGTGTGCCTGACCTGGTCCCATAGACGAGCACAGGGTGTGTATGTGGGGGGTATTCGTTGTTGAGACTTTGCATGATGAAGAAAAAGCTTTTTCCCCCTTTATTTTTTTTTTTTTAAAGGAAAAGCGCAGGCAGGAATGAAGAGAGAAGAGAAGCAGGGCTTCATTTTTATTTTTACTGGCTGTTATTTTACACTGGCTGTACCATCCCCACCCTCCATGTGAACTGCGCTCCTTCAGAGGCGTGTAACATAACTGCTACTCTACAGAATGTACGGAGAAAACATGTTTTTTGTTTTTTTAAAGGAAAGGTGTAGGCAGTAATGAAAATGAGGAAGCAGGCAGGAAGAGAGAAGCAGCAGCATCCTTATTTTTACTTAGCTGTTCATACTGGTTGTCCTGCTGCGTCCTGCCCACCCCCTGCCCAGGGGTATGCGGCTCGGGAGACGGTTGACCCCACGGCTGCTCCACAGGGTGCACTGAGAAAACACATTTTAGCTGGTGTTTTGGGCTCAGAAGCTGAAGGGCATGGGTAGATGCCCTGTCCTTACGTAGGAAGCAGCCACCTGACAGCACGCTGACTGTAGGCAGGTCTCTTCAGCTGGGCCAGGTAAGGAATGGACACCTGATGGCTTATTAGAAAAATGCTAACATGCCACCTAAAAGGCATGAGGTGGTTTTAGAGAAAAGGGACTAGGTGCTTATTTGACACCTTCTGTTGCCGAGGTGTCTGGGATGTGCAGTGAAGTTGGACACTGCACGCTGTGGCTGAGGCAGCCAGGGCGGGGAACTTGTAAAGCCCAAGGACCTCAGTTTGAGACCTGGGACCAGGAGCATTTTTTTAAAAAAGATTTGTCACATTCTTCATTGAGCACAGGAGACAGGAAGCGAGGCCCCGGGATCCTGGGACTTGCTCCTTCCTGAGATGAGCTCGTCGGGCGGCCGCACATTCCGCTCTCTGGCAATTCGCGCGCGCACCTTTCACACCCGGGACTGGCCTCCCTTTTATTTCAGTTCATCGCTCCCCGGAATTTCAATTTTGGGCATGTGCACTACCACCTGTTACTTTAGCACATGAAAATAATGTGCGGAAAAGCAGCGTTTCTTCACCAGTGTCTGGCGACCTAAGAATCAGACGTGCTTATGGCTGCTGCCTGCAGCTCCCGTGGAGCTGGGCTCGGGCAGCTCGGGGTGGGCACCCTCCGAGAGTGGGTGCCCCTGCTGTCGCTGTCACTCTCCTAGGCGGCCGGGCACCCTCCCCCTTCGCCGTCACGTCTCCGGCCCCGGTTCGCTGTCACCCCCGCATCAGGCCGTTCCCGCACTGGCGTCCGCCAAGTGCCCGGCGGTGCTCGCCGGCTGCGCGCGCTCCGAGCGCCCTTTGTTCTGGCGGACACGCCCCTTCCCTGGCGCGGGCCGCGATTGGCTGTCCGCGTCACGTGGCTCAGCCCCGCCCCCGTGGGAACCGCTCCCCCTCCCGCGCGCGGGGCGCACGGGGCGCGCACTCGGTGGCCCCGGGTCGCTGTTCTCGCCCGTGCGGACCCGTCTCGACTACTTAACCTGGGGCTTTGAGAAAGCGTCTCTCCGCTGGAGGTTTCCATTTCCTGCCGGGGACAGGCTGTCCCTGGGGCTCGGCCCTCCAGCGCCCGCAGTAATAGACTTTCTTTCTCCTGCGCAGGACACGGGCGGAGCTCCCGTTGGCGCGGCTTAGCATTCCAAGAGGGCACCCGGCTCCCCGCCTCAGGAGGGTCCTTTTTTCCTGAACTTCCCACCACCGTGTTCTTCAGTGAAGCCGTCTACTTTTCCTCTAGTAGTTTAAGGTCCTCATTTGTGCCACCTTGGTCTGCTCGTTCCTTCCGTCTGCACCTGATATCTCGTTGTGTCCTGGTCTCGCACCCATGCCCAAGTTCCTTGGGGACAGGGAGGGAGGCGTGTTGTGCAGGTGTCTCTGTGGGCCCCTGGTGCTCCCCGGGGGCCGCTGGATGGAAACAGCGTCTCCTGGGAGCTTACCTGAGGTGTGAGCTGCTGGGATTCCACCGTTGGGGCGGTGGGATCAGGTGTGAGGGCCGGCCAGCCTGAGCCTGGCTCACGGACCGGCCGTCATGCCTGGTGGCAGGTTTGGTGGGTCGCCTCTGTCCCAGTCTTAGGCTGGTCTGTGTGCAGGGTCAGAGTTTGGTGAGCCCACTTGGGTCCAGGTAGGAGCTGCCAGAGGGAAGGAACCAGTTCAGACACTGGAGCCTTGGGCTGCACTGGAGCCCCTGGTGAGTTCCTCCCGTCCTCACTGAGCCGGCCTGTGTCCAGTGCATGTCGGGACGCCCCGGTAGGGTTCTGTGTTCACCCACTTGTGTGGGGTCTCCGGGAAGCTGGTGAGCTGTGGAGCAGAAACATGGTGCAGAAGCTGCCCCCAGACACCTCCGATGCCGAGAGGGGAGGCGCCCACAGCGTTTGTCCTTGTGAGCTCAGAGCTTGGGGAGCGGGTGGGCAGGTTAACATGGAAGCAGGCACCCAACTGTTTCTGAAGGTTGGAACTGTTTGTCAAACGGCTGCTCTCGTGGAAAATCAGAAACTGCCACCTTGGCTTGGAAGTGCAGTGTGCTGCGGTCCACGCACCCCCACAGGATTTGTTGTCTCCCCCGAAGTTCTGTCCCCTTCAACAAGCTGCCTCTCCCCGCCTGCGTGTTCTCGCCCACCTCTGCAGAAATGGGAGCCTGTGCCCCCTTTCTGCCTGCTCTGCCGAGGGTGCCTCCTAACACACCTTGGTGGTGCAGACCCCGGGCAGCGACAGCACTGCCTCTGCTCCCCTGCAGGCACTTGGGGGCAGGAGGTCAAGTCGGAGGGCAGAATGTGAGGCTTCCTGTTGGCGTTGCTGCCGGCTCCACTCGCCTGGATGCCCTCTCGGCTGCAGAAACCTCGTGACTGCGCCTGGTTCCCCCCAGTTCCTCCCTTGCGGTGACTGTCCACGTCGTGGAAGGTGCTGTGAGCCAGCTCTCCAGACGGCCTCCCCCTCAGGCCGGCCGTGCTCAGATTGCTGTGGAGACGCCGGCATGATGAGGGCTCCACCGCCGGGACTTTCGGGGGTGTCCAGCCCTAGAACAGCAGCCGTTGCACATGGACACCCGACTGTCCGCTGACCCCTCTGCCGGGTGTGCGGGTGATGTGCCCGCGGTTTCCGTGTCTGTGTGCAGTGTCAGGACACTGCCTGATTGCATTTTCTTCTGCTTTCCACCTCCGTGTTTCCCTGTGGTCACAGGTCTTTCTGACATCTGTCACTGATGTCCCTCTGGCAGAGTTGACCTGACACTCAGGCCACTCCTGAGGCTACGCGTCTCTGGCCCCTGCCTGCTTCGTGTGCTGGCGGCAGTGCACTGTCCCCGCCGTGCGCCTCCCCGCGTGTCCCCGCCCCTCTGGTGCTCCCTTCCGCATCTGTCCGTGGTGGCGTGCGGGTTGCTTGGCCACTAGCATTGCTCCCGTGAGCGTGGTGTGCAGATCCCTCGGAGCCCTGCTTTCAGCGCGGGGTATGACTGGAACTGGCACTGACCCTGCTCGGCCTCCAGTGTGACTGCTCGCTTGGCTCAGCCCAATCCCCTGGGGCTCGGGTTTCTGGCAAGTGGCCTGCCTCCAGCATCCGTCCTGTCCTCGTTGGCAGGGGTCAGATAGGTTGATCGTCTGCTCCTTTTCTTTTGCTTTCAGGTCTCATCAGTGGGCAGAGTGGCTCCCTCTGGGCTGGGGCTGCGGGGGGCACGGGGGGTTTCCCTGACTAGAGCTGCAGGGACGGCCTCGCCTCACTCCTCCAGTCACTGGAGGGGTGGGTGTTGCCACTTAAGATCCTCCGGTTGTCACCCAGTGCCTGCGGATCCTTTTGAGGCGGGCCTGCCCTGCTCGGTGCGTGTGCGGATCTACAAACCTCTGGCTGCCGGGCTGGGGGCGCCCAGCCCCACCCGCCTCAACCTGGCTGGGTCCCCCAGCATCCAGCTGTGTCCCTTCTGCCCAAGGGTCCTCGAGACACACAGACACGGGATGGGAGAGGCCGTTCTGTGATGCTGCATCCGGGGGAGCCCCATCTTACCATGGTTTTCACAGAGAGTGGACTTTGTGTTTTTGCCGTGTTTTATTGACGGACATGGGGGTCTGGTGCCATTGGGGAGGTTCCCAAGTCCTGGAGGATACTGCTCTGGAAGGCCGCTGTCGTGGCAGAGCGGGCTGGCGGGTGCCAGGAGCAGGCGGCCCCATGGGCCCCAGTCCCAGACGCACGTGGTGCCCTGCCCACAGGTGTCCGTACCTGCACCGGACGACCGGGGACACGGAGCGCAAGTACCACCTGCGCTACTACAAGACGGGCACGTGCATCCACGAGACGGACGCCCGGGGGCACTGCGCCAGGAACGGCCTGCACTGCGCCTTCGCGCACGGCCCCCTGGACCTGCGGCCACCTGTGTGTGACATCCGGTGAGTGGGTGTCCTGCTGTCCCCGAGCACTCTTGGTCTGAGATGGGGCTGAGGACACGGCAAGTGTCCTCCTAGGCCTGTGGATGGGGCTCCTGGGAGGCCCCCGTCAGAGCATAGCCCGGAGTGGCCTGGCCCCAGGTGCGCCCTCCAGACTCCCACACGCCCATCCAGGCTAGCTCCCCAGTGGTGGCCCGCCTCCCGGAGACTGCTGTCGCTGCTGCCATGACACCTGCCTTCTGCTTGCAGGGAGCTGCAGGCCCAGGAGGCCGTGCAGAATGGCCAGCTCGGCAGCGGGGAAGGCGGCCCTGGCCTGCAGCCCGGGGTCTTGGCCAGCCAGGCCATGATCGAGAAGATCTTGGGCGAGGACCCCCGATGGCAAGGTAACCCCAGGGCGGCCAGGGCAGCCGGTGTCCAGTGTCCACGTGGTGGCCCTTGCCTGGAGTCCTTTCCCCTCAGCCCTTGGGGGGGTTTGTGCCCCTTCATGCCGTGGCCGGGCTGTCCTTCCATGGCTCTACCCAGCCTGCATGCAGTCTCCACGTGGCCTGCAGCTGGCACCTTCAGAGCCTGACTTCTCACACCTGGGTACCCTGTGCTTGCTCGGGCGAGAAGCCGAAGGGAGCCCCCAAGTCTCAGTGCATCTCCTCGCCTTCCCAGTCCTGCCCACCCCATGAATGAGAAGGATGCTCTAAAAGGAAGAAGTTCACTCCCCAGTGCAGCGCAGCCCAGCCCAGCTTGAGCTGTCCACTCTAAAAGCTCAGCCCCGCAGCGCTGACGCTCTCCTAGAGGGCCCCGACCCCACAGTGACAGGTCCCATGCCCCACCTCCGGCAGCCTTCACCACCCCTCCCGCTCTCGGGCCGCAGTGGACTCCCCAGCTGATCAGACCAGACCTGGCCAGGCACACGGGGGCGGGGCGGGGAGCGCCAGCACTGCCAGCGATCTGAGTTCCACCCCAGGGATGCCCAAGGGGCTGGTATGTCCAACCTGAGGAGAAGAGGCTTGGTCAGGACCCTACCTTCTGGGCCCTGCAGGCCTGAGGGGGCGAGATGGGACCCTGGGCTCAGGGAGAGCTGCTGAAGTGCCTGGCCCCGCAGGGCTGGCCTCTTGATGTAGCTGCCGCGTGTCTGCCCTGGGCTTGGAGCAGACATGAGCAGGACGCCGCCCTGCCCTGGGTGCTAGCCAGTGGGAGAGGAAGACAAAGTCTTCCCTGGGGGAGGCAGCTGGGAATGGGACAGGTGCACTGGGAAGGGGCCCCTCAGCATGCCGTTCCAGGGCACTCGGGTAAAGCGGGCAGCCCGTGGGGGCCCATCGCTCGTGCAGCGTTTCATTGTTCCCACGTCATCGTCAGACAGCCCTGGTAGAGGAGGTGGGGCCCGCCAGGTCGAAGGACTGGACACCGCACACGCCCCGAGGCCTGGGTTCCCATCCCGGGGGTGGAGGGAGCAACCAGTGTGGACCCCTGACTGGCTGAAGGGCGTGAGTTCAGTGCGTTCTCTTGCCACCCGTTCCCGGGTGCACAGGGTCCCCAAGAATGTCACCCAGAGGCACACCCTCAGAGGAGCTGGCAGGGCTTTACAGGAAGGTGCCCCGGCCCTGGGAAGGTCCGGGAACTGGAGAGGTGGCGGGTGCGCAGCGCGTGGGTGTGTGAATGCACGCATGCGCTTTAAAGCGGTCCCGCGGTGCGCTTTCAGAGGAAGGTGGCAGGCGGGAGGCACATCTGCGTTCCTGGTTAGTCGTCCACACTGCTTGCTGCCCCGGGCTGGGCCTGACCCAGGGCGTGTGGCCTGCGCTCCCTCGGCGGTGCCTGACCCAGCCACTGCTCCCCAGGGTGCACCACGAATGGTGAACGCATGTGCATCAGCCGGGTAAAGTTCTGTCACCCAGGGCTGCTCTGAGTCCCCGGCACGTCCCTGTCTTGTGTACCTAGCCTCCTCAGGGCTGCCCTGGCTCTGCGCCACGTCCTGAGGGGGACTCTGTCAAGCAAGCGCCTTACAACTTCTGTTTCCCAGAAACTGCCTCTTTGCTCCCCAAGCCCACTCCCTGTGCCTGCGTGTGGTCAGCAGCGCCGGTCATTTCATAGCTTACCTGTCTGCTGATGTGTTGTGGTCGGCGGCTCCCTGATGCCGGCTTCCCACGTGGAGATATGCGCCGGGGTGTCACCCCCGGGGCCTATGCCAGTCCCCCCCCCGCCCCTCCCGTGAGCCTGAGAGCAGCGGGGACGTGAGCAGTGTCCCCGGGCTGACTTGGGGGGCTGTGAGGACGCCCCTCATGTGGGTTCTGCTGTGAAGGACCTGGGCGCCCTGGCTCATGCCTCAGGGTGCGGCTCCGAGGGCATGTGCCAGCCCACTTGGAACTGGGCGAGGCCTCCCGCTCAGCGGCTCCCAGGACGCAGCCACGTTGACACTGGCCGGGATGAGCCCGGTGGAGCGAGGCCCCTGGGGAGGGTCCTGTGCTGTCGTGCACCGCCCCCCGCGGGGCCTGGGCCCCCACCCGGCGCGCACAGGGTCATCTGCGTGCGCCGTCCCTCGTGGCCGCGTGTGGCCACCGGCCCCTCTGCTGGCGGAGCCGGTGTCGCGGTGGCGTGGTGCGTTGCTGTGCGCCCTGGCGCGTGCGCACTCGTCCGGGCCTGTCTTTCAGACACCAGCTTCGTGCTGGGCAGCTACAAGACGGAGCCGTGCCCGAGGCCGCCACGCCTGTGTCGCCAGGGCTATGCCTGCCCCCACTACCATGGTAGCCGGGACCGGCGGCGCGACCCCCGCAGCTTCCAGTACCGGTGAGGCTGCCCCGCCCCCCAGCCCCCGTGCCCTGTCCCCCGCTCGGCCGTGCCAGCGGGCTGTAGATGTGAGCGGGCCTGGCGCCTCTCACTGGTGGGTCCCAGTGAGGGCTCTCAGGGCACCTGTCCTCTCAGGACAGCAGGTTTCTGCACCAGCAGCAGCTAGTGGAGGGGGCAGGAGGTGAGCATCAGTCCTGGGACGGCAGCAGCCTGCGCAGGACTGGGCCCACAGCTGGGCAGTCCCGAGCCCCACCCAACCCCCTCTGTACCTGGTCAGAGCTGTGTCCCCGGCTGGAAGGAGCCACAGCCACTCCCCGCTGCCCAGGGTGCCTTGTGGATCCCCTCTCAGGCTGGGGCCGGGCCGGGCTGGGCCGCTTCTTCAGGGCCAGCTGGACCACTGAACGTCGCACCTCGGGGACGGGACTCCCCGGCCTGGAAGCCTATGGGCAGTGGGTGGACCTCACCCGGCCAGCCGGCTCTTTCAGGGCTCCTGCATTGCTGGAAAGATCCAGTTCCCAGGGGCAGGGGCTCCAGGGCTGTGGGCAATGACCTCTGACCTCATGTCAGCCTGCTCCCTGGTGCTGCCTCATGCGCCGAGCCCAGTCCTTTGAGCAGCATCAGAGCTGAGGCCAGAGCCGAGGCCAGTCCCCAGGGAGCACCTCGAGGGAGGAGCGTGTGTTCCATCACTAGAAGATGAAAGCTGTGAGACCCACTGGGCGTTGTCCCCGGGAGTGGAGACCAGCTGCGCAGTGGACCAGAGAGACAGCAGACAGCGCAGGAGGGGGCAGCAGGGCCCCACGCTGGCCGGAGCTTAGGCCCCTTCGGAGGCGCCTCCCCAGGATCAGGGTGCACCCCAAAGTGCCCTCTGGGCAGGCCCAGGGCCTCAGTTCGGAGCCTCGGTGACGCCTCCCTGCCCCCAGGTCCACCCCGTGCCCCAGCGTGAAGCATGGCGACGAGTGGGGCGAGCCGTCGCGATGCGAGAGCGGGGACAGCTGCCAGCTCTGCCACTCGCGCACGGAGCAGCAGTTCCACCCCGAGGTAGGCGGGGCCGCAGTTCCACCTGGAGGCAGGCTGGGTCCCCCAGTGTGGGGGACTCTGGGACGAGTCCCAGAGGAGCGTGACTGGGCGGGGCCGCGGGGTCCTGTGACAGTGACTGTGGACACTCCAGTGTGGAGGTCCCTGCACTTTACCCAGGGGCTCAGTGCTTTGGACCCGGCTCAGACCTGCCCCGGGGGCCGAGTCGCACTGTCACTTCATTGCCTGGTGTGGCTGGGTACACACGCTCCCCAGGAGCCGCTCGGGGCAGCCCTCGTCTGGGTAGGAGTCTGCCTGCGTGCGTGGTTGCTCGCTGAGCCCACGACTTCCTCTCAGGGGAGCACACCCCGTCCCCTCCGACCCTGAGGTGGTGGCACAGGTGGGGGCCGGCGGCGGGCAGGGGCAGCAGGTGGCGGGCGGGGGCAGCAGGCGGCGGGCGGGGACAGCAGGCGGCGTGCTCGGTGCTGAGAATCGACTTGTAAGCAGGAGAGCCCACAGGCAGGGAGGGCCATCAGTGCCCAGCCGGGGTGGACGTGGAGCGCCGGGCCGACCCCCATGTGCTGACGCCAGGATCGGCCACCCTTGGCCCGCCGCGTCCACCAGCGGGTTTGTGGAACTCAGTTGAAGGCAGTGTGGAAGGTGGGGGTCGCAGGCAGCCCACCGTGTTGGCAGCGTTGAGGAGTGTGCAGTGCAGGGGGGCCAGGACGGGGCCTCCGGCTGTCAGTGCCGACCGACTCCGCCTTGGCCCAGCCTTCTCGGCCCGCAGGTCTTGCGGGTGCAGAGCTGGACTCGCCACGGGGCCGGGACCTTCCGTGCTGCGTCCCTGCTCAGTGCCGCCAACTTCGTGTGTCAGCCCTTCTGTTTCAGGCTGCGCGAGGCTGTGGGCACCCGCGTCCCTGCTCAGGAGACCCCCTGGGACGTGGTGCCGACTCCCGACCAGCGTCCACTTGCTCTCATCCCCAGATCTACAGGTCCACCAAGTGCAATGACATGCGGCAGAGCGGCTACTGCCCGCGGGGCCCGTTCTGCGCCTTCGCCCACGTGGACAGTAAGTGGCTGCAGCAGGCACATGGCTTTGAGGCCCAGGAGGGCGGGCAGAAGGGGGCAGAGGTGGGGGCAGGCGCTGGAGCCGGCGGCCTGACAGGACACCCTCTGGCCTGGCTCGGGTCCCTTTACCCGAAGACCCCAGCACGCACTTCTGCTGCCGGGACGGCCGCTCACAGTGCTGTCCTCTCCCCTTTCTCGGCAGAGGGCCTCGGGGTGGCCAGCGACTGGGGCTGCCGAGACGCGGCCCCCGCCAGCAGCACTGTGACCAGCAGCGGCCAGCCGGGGAATGTAAGTGGACACGTCGGAGGGCCTTTGTCCTGTGTTAGTAGCAGTCAGGCTGACGGGGCTGAGTGGAGGACTTGAGTGTCGGCCCCGGATCAGGCTGACTCCCAAGAAGGAGTCCGAGTTCTGAGCGCAGCTACTCGCAGGGCTGGTGGCCGCGGTCAGGAGGGAGGTGGGTTTGCCGCGGCGCAGGGCTCCCACCTGGGAGGCCCTGGTGGGTGGCTTCAGGCAGTGAGAGGTTGGGGGTCTCTTCTGGGAACCTTGCCAGCGGGGACCCTCGGGGGCTCAGACGTCTGTGCCCCGTCACGGCCCCTCCTGTGCGTGCTCCCTGACTGCCTGGGGTGGTGCCTTGACCAGAGATTGAAAACGCCCAGCCTGCCCGCCTCTTGTCTCTTTTATGAGATTGTCCCGAGTGAGGCCCCATGCGCTGGTGTCACCATGGACCTGAGTGGCCCTGAGATGCCGAGTCCCTTCACCAGGCGTCACTTCTGGGTGGGCCGCAGACCGGGCAGCCGTCACGCTGTGCACGGGGTCTGCGCCCAGCAAGCCCACATCACGTGACAGCAGGCAGACACCCGGCGCTCTGCTGTGCGCCCGGCTCCCCCTGGTGAGGAGGAGCAGCGGGCCCTGGTCTGGTGGCTGGGTCTTGGTGGCCAGGGCTCTGGCAGTGCTGCTGGCCAGCCCCCTACACACCCAGGCTGCCAGTGGGCGTCTTTTATTTCAGCAGCTTTGCAATTTAAGAAGTTAACTTGAAGAGGAAAGTTATCCCACTGAGCACTCGTGCTGGGTGTGGACTTGGCGGGTTTGGGGTCTCCCGTACCTAGAAGGGGTAGAGTCGGTCTCCCCGAGTTTGTGGTGAACGCAGCAGCGAGGGTGACCTCACCCCAAATGCAAAGGGAGCTAGAGAAACTCAGCTGCAAACAGCGGCCCCAGGAGCCGCTGGGCTGCCCCCACCCTCCGTGCACACAGACGCTGTCCTGCTCCCGCGTGTCCGGTCCCATGTCCCACGTGTCCTCATGTCCTCTGGCCATGTGGAGGGTGTCCCGAGCTCGGGCCCCTCGTGTGCAAGCCAGGGGCGCAGGCCACATGTTCCCTGAGGTGACCACTGACTGTGCTGGTGTCGCCCCACAGAAACCCACGGAGAAATCACAGAACACGTCCCGGCCAGTGTCTGCCCTCATCCTGGCCCCGGGCTCCCCGCACATCACTCGCTGAGCGTCCCTTGCCCACTGGGTGGGTGGCCACTGGAATCGCCTCAGTTGCAGTCTGGTGGGGGGCCGCAGCACCCCTGGCATGGGGGCGCCCAGACCCGCCCTGGCGAGCGCCGCACCACATGCCGCCCTCTGCCCCGGCCCCGGCCCCGTCAGCGGGACGGGCTGAGCATCCTTATCGTGTGCCCGTCGCTGAGTGTCGGGCGGGCTTGCGGCCCCCTGCTCCACGCTGGTTGGTCAAGCCTGGACTGTGAGTGGCGTCCGAATTGGGGGGCCTCGTGGGACCTCCTCCCCAACCTGTGGGGTCTGCTCTGCCCGTGGTGCTGAGTGAACGAGGTCGCAGACTCAGGCAGTGCCGGGAGCCGCCGTCAGAGCGAGGCCAAGGCCTCCCCACCAGCGAGCCTCCTGGTCCTCTGCAGCCGTGGGCGCCCTCACCCAGCACGGCCAGGCGCTTCACGACGGAGCAGGGCCTGGGGCGGAAGCAGGAAGAGTTAGGGTCCTTGGTTACACTCCAGCACATGCGTGCAGACTCCTGCACTTGGCTTGTTCCTGGGTGGCCGAGCGGGCCTGTTGTGGGGGCCCCAGAGGGAGCACTGGCCATCCTCAGGCTGCGGGCCAGCACGTGGGCCTCAGGCACGCCCCCCACCTCGAGCGCCCGCCCCAGGCCCCTGAGCCGTCTCCTCTGGTGGCAGAACTGGGCCTGAGGAGAGAGCACATACCTGCCCACAGCGCCTGCCCTCGCCACCCTCCCCCGCGTTCCAGAGTGTTCCGTGTACATTCGGGTACCTGCCTGTGCTTCTGGCGCTGAAGGCGCTGTGTGACGGGCCCTGAGGGGTAGGGAGGACGGCGGGGCCCGCGGAGCTCGGCGGGCCTCCCATTCTAAGACTGGGCAGGAGTGGGCCCGTCCAGAGCATCACTTGTCCTGAGAGCCTGGTGCTCAGGCCTCTGGCTGCCACTGCTGGACACCTCCTTGACCTTCGGTTAGAGGTCACATCTGGGAAAGGTGTCAGAACAGGACTGCAGAGGTGCCTCGGGGCACCGGGTGTCACGCCGGGGACACTTCTGCCTTTGTCCTCACTGACTCACTGTGGCTCTGTCGGTCCAAAAACCAAAGACGGAGACCAGTGGAGGGCACCTGCTGCCACCAGGCAGTT
The DNA here is from genome assembly GCA_004363575.1 of Solenodon paradoxus. NCBI lineage: Eukaryota > Metazoa > Chordata > Mammalia > Eulipotyphla > Solenodontidae > Solenodon > Solenodon paradoxus. The sequence goes on along the minus strand of RJWH01003828.1, from coordinate 66,947 downwards.
AGGACACGACTCAGCTCTCAGCCTGCCCATTGGAAGGGCGTCCGGTCAGCGGGGCAGAGCTGTCACGGGGCCTTTTTCTCGGAAGGTGGCTCCTCAGAGTCAGATTCCATACATGGAGAAGGCCCCGTGACGTCTGGCGCTGAGCCGCAGGTCAGACTGAGGAGACCGCAGGAGAGGGTGTCACGCACGTGCAGCCCTCACAGAAGCAGAGTGGCCCGAGGAAGCAGCCCGCGGGCCCGTACCCAGCTCTCCCAACCCTGGCCCACAGCCGGGGACCACGAGGGTCCCCAGAGCCTGGGTGCTGCGAGTGTCTGCCTGCCCGAGCCGCGGCCCTGGCCTAGTGCCTCAGACCCTAGTGCCCCAGACCCACAGGTTGGGCAGCTCGCGGCTGCCTTGCGTTGGTGGCAGTGACTCACTCCAAGCCGGGCTGCCAGGGAGGCCTGGCCCCGGGGTCAGCGTGGCCTCTGTGGTCTCTCGGAAGAGACCGCAGACGCGTGGGCACTGGCGGAGGACGGGCTGGGTCGGGCTCATCGGCAGTAAGAACTGTGCACCCGGGGCCCTGGCCCAGGCCTAGAGATACCACGGAGCAGGGACGTGCGTCCCTCCCAGCGGACACAGGGACCCTTCCACTCGGCGCCAGCACATGGAGCCCAGAGACCACTGGGCAGAGGTAAGCAGACGCCATAGGGAACAGCCTCGTCCCTGCCACCAGGGCATTGCATGAAGCCCCCTTGGACCCTCACACCTGGAGCTCCTCTAAAGACCCGGCGGGGAGTCAGCGTGTGGGTCAGGCCCGTGACGGCACAGCCACCGTGCATGCCAGCGGCCCCCGGTGGGCCACCCACGCCGGCAGACAGCCAGGACGTGCCCCACGTGCCCAGAAGGGAGGGCCCACGTCAGCCCGCACGGTCTGGGCTGCAGAGCAGGGACTCTCCTCAGACCTAGAGGCCAGGCTCCGGTGCTGCGTGCACAGACGTCTCGCTCTCTGCGCATGGTGGTTCCTCTCAGCACTCCTGCTGTCCCCTCCCACAAGGACACCAGTCCCATTAGATCGGGCCCCTTGTTCAGGCTCCACTACCTCCTTAGAGGCCCTGTCTCCAAATGCCGTGATGTGATGGGGACCTGATGCCACCCCCGCACCCACGGAGACAGTGGGATGGGCCTGGGCTCGGGGGGTGCTAGACGGTCACGCGGCTGTGTACTTGACGCCTCTGGCTGCATTAGTTCTGTGTGTGTTTGACCACAGTGGGGATGGGGTGGGGACCTGTGACCCTGGTGGGTGGGCAGTCACGAGCTGGTGGCAGCTGTGGGGCCTCCCCATCGGGCATCTATTCTCACAGACTGGTGGGCGGCCCAGCCAGGGTCTTCAGGCCCCGTGCGCACCTGGAGACAGGTGCAGGGCCTGGCGTCCTGTGGGACTCGGCGTCTCAGGTATCCGGGCCCTCGTCCTGAGACAGACATGGGCCCCTCTTGGCCCTGTCAGGCTCTGAGTGGGTCCAGGCCCGCGACTGCCAGCCAACGGCTCCCTCGCGGTTTGTGATGCCTGTTGGGTGGCTGTTGAGGGTGGCTGTCCGTGCCTGAACCGCCCTGCTTGGCACCCTCTCAGGCCTGGCTGCTGCCGGGGGCACCTGCGGCCCTGCCCTTGGCTGCTGACCACAGCCGTCTCCACCCTGAGTGACTTCAGGGACCCCGCGCTTGTCCCCACTTGCTTTGGCTTCTTTCTCTGGTATCCCAGAGTCCAACAGCTGTCTTCTAGGGGTCCCAGCCCTGGGGCCACCTCATCAAGCACCTCCAGACATCTGCAGTTAAAAGAAAGATGCAGGAAGAAGGAAGAAGCATTGTTTTATTTAGTTGTTCATCTTCCCTGGTCATGAACCCAGGTCCTTGGGGTATGTGGCCTGCGCTTAACTAGAGGCAGCAGACCAAACCACTGCTCCACCAGGGCGCACCCAGTTTGTTTTTTAAAACCAATCCTAGCTGTACAGCAGCAGTGGAGGCAGGGCCCCACATGTGTGGGTGGCTTTGTCCCCAGGCCACCCCAACAAGGTCAGCCAGAGGGGGGTGGGGGCGGGGGAACAGCCAGGAGGCACCAGCTCTAAGACACGTTTTTGTTGTGAGTCTCACCTGCTGAGAGACGGGGCCAGAGTCCGCCTCCGTATGGCTGTCCCCACACCTTTGAGCTGTTGAGTGCGCATCCTGAGTCGCTCTGCCCATGGCCGTGCCGTCCCGCGTCAGGTGCAGTGCTCACTGCTGTCCTCCGTCAGGTGCACGCAGTTCCGTGGCCACAGGGCTGCGTGGGGTGTTCTCGGAAGTGGCGGGCTCCATAGGGGCCTCCCCAGAGGGCACGCACTAGTGTGGCATGTCTGCTGTCCTCAGAGTCGTGTTGGCCCCAGGGGTCTGGGCTGACGTCACCTGTCACCATTTGTGTCTGCACAGGGCCACCTCGCCGTGTTCGCAGTGGTCCACCCGCTTGCCCCCAGTGTGACCTCCAGCGTGGCATCCAGTGTGACGTCCAGCACCGGCTCGGGGGGCTCCTCACCCACTGCTCTGCCTGCCCTCTCCGTCCGCGCCCACCCGCTTGACCCCACTGGCGCTGCCCTGGAGCCAGGCCCCGGTAAGTCCGACACCCTGTCACTGCCAAGTTTCTGGGCTGCAAAGGGGACGAGGGGCCCTGGGCAGGATGGAGACGGGGCTTCAGAGGAATGGAAATGGGAGTTGGTGGGGTTGGAGAGCAGGGAGGAGGCTGAAAGGCGGGCACAACAGTCAGCTGCGAGGGGCCCTTAGCTGCCCATCATAGGGGCTGGGGTTAGGGGGCCTGGTGTTCTTTCAGGGCCCTGCATGTGCCAAAAGCTGGCTGTGCTGAGAGGCGGGCTCTTCAGTCCCTGTGCTGGGCCGTGGGGTGGGTCCTGTTCAGGAAAACCAAGCCCGTGGGACATGTTTTATCTCAATAGTCTTGTTCACCCACAGCCCTACCTTCGGGTTCATTTTTGTTTTTAAAGCAAAGGTGCAGGTAGGAAGAGAGGAGGAAAAGGTACATTATTTTTAATTGTTCATCCTGGTTGTTGCCCCAGCCTGGGACACAAACTCAGGTCCCTGAGAGGTACGTGGACTTCGCTCAGCCAGAGGCGGCTGACCTAACCCCTACTACACCAGGGCGCACCTCTACCTTCGGTTTTAATAGGAAATCATCAGAGATGGGCCCTTGAAACTCAACTCTCACCTTCCTGTTGGCAGTTTGCAGGACAGGGAGGACACATGGTTGTGTAGACATCTGATGAAAGACAGCAGGAGACAGGACGGCAGCAAAGATCTGCCAGGTCCCGGCCCTCAGCAGCCTATGCCCCCCAGAAGCCACAGGTCCTCTGCAGCTCTTGAGTGCAGAGCATTCTGCAGAGAATGATGACTCTGGAGGCCTTCATTCACGCACGTGCCCCGGTGCCTGGCTAACGAGTCGTTTATGTGTAAAACAAGTTAAAAACGACTGTTCGCTCCCCAGTATAAAGGCTGTGAATGTAACAGAAGTCACCAGGACACTGAGGTCCCTGCCAAGCTGGTGAGGCCCAGCTCACTGCGCACCCGTGAGTGAAGGAGGCCCCAGTGCCAGGCTCCGCCCGTCCTTCTTGGCCCCCGCCGAGTGCGTGTCCCCGAGCCCACTGCCGGCCATGCCACCTTCTGTGGATTCGTCTGAGCTGTGTCCCCGGCGGGGATGCTGGGGAGCTGCAGGGGGCACCTCCCGCCCGCCCACTCCCCACCCCACCCCCGTACCCGACCGAGGGTCAGGGCTGGTGTTCTCCCTGTGTTTCGTGACGGACGCACTGGGGACACGGGACGGATAGATGAAACACGGGTGCTGCTCTGAGCAGTTCTCGGTGACGGACTTAGTGGGATCACTTCGGGTGTCTGCTGTGCCTGCCTTTTCGCCTGAACCATGTCACCCCAGCAGGTGGCCTGGTGGAAGCAGAGGCGGCCTACTGTCGGGGACAGAGGCCTGGCGGGCTGTGGGCAGCTGACTGACGTTCCAGTGCGGGGGTCACAGCGCTCAGCCGGACCGCAGAGGAACCCCAGCCAGTTGCGGCGGGCAGCTGGGCGGGGCCGTGTGGAGTTGCGTCGTCGGGGGCGGGGCCGCGCGCGCGCAGCCGGAGGGGCGGGGCTTCGTGGCAGGGGCGTGGGGGCGGGGCCGCGGGGCGGGGCGGGGCGTGTCTAGGTCGCGGGCCGGGTTTGAATCGGCGGCCGCGGCGGCGGTGAGTCAGCATGGTCGGGGCCGCGCCGTCTGGCTGTGGGGCGTCGCTGCGTGGGGGCGAGCGGGGTGCTTCGCTCCCAGGTGCGCCTCCCCGCGCTGCGGAGCCGGGTGTCCTAGCGGGCCCGCGGCGTGAGGGGCCGGGCGTCCCGTGCGGGAAGCTGCGCTCGAGGCGCTGGCCGGGCCCTTGTCCGGGGCCGGGAGCCTGTGCCGCCCCGCGGAGGCGCGTCTCGCCCTGGGAGCTGCCCGCAGGTGAGCCGCTGCCCGCAGGTGAGCCTCCGCCCCGCGGTGTGGAGGAGGCTGCCGGTGTGTCCGATGTGCTGTGTCACCTGGGCGCAGGGCTCGGCCAGGCGCTCCCCCAGCCGTTTGGGGCGTTTCTCTTCCGTGTCCCGTGGCTCCTGCGGGGTTGGCCTGCGGTGCGGGGCGCCCGAGTTGGACGAGCAGTGGAGTCGGTCTCCTTCAGAAGCGTGCGTCGCAGAAGGCGTGGCGCGGGGGACTGGAGAGCCGGGTCCCTCCTGCCGCGTGGTGGTCTCCGCCCGGCCCCACAGGAGTGCACCCCGGGCAGTCCCGGCGGAGTCGTAGCACCCACCCTGGGGCGCTCTGTGGGCCCCCTGGGGCGCCTCCTGCTCCTCGCTGGGCTCTTGGTTCTGAAGTGGGTGTGAAGACTTGGAGGGGTCACCTGGAGGCTCCCCGAATGTCCCTCCAGGTAGTTCCCTGGGCTCCAGGGCAAGGGGATGCTTCTTAGCTGGTGCTACATGCGCCCTGGCGCGGGGTGGGGTGACACCTTCTGCTGAGTCATGTGTGGGGGAGGGGCTGGGAGAGCCGCCTTCAGGCCAGAGGCCCCGGCTGGACCCAGGCGGCTCCTTGAGTTTGCGTCCTCTGCCAGCTTTGAGGCAGATGCCCTTGGCCTGACCCCGGGCCTCAGGTGCTCGGGACACACAGGCCCAAGCTGCTGCCTGAGGGTGGGTTTGGGCTCCCAGGCTTCTGACTGCAGCCTGGGAGTTTGGGGGCCCTGGTGCAAGCGCTGTACAGGACACTGCACTTCGGTCAGCGCCGGTCCAGCTGCGCCTGCAGGTGTGGCCAACACGGGCAGTGGAGCGTGGGGATCACACGGCGGGCTCTGGAGGCCGAGCAGGCGCTCTCCCTGGATGGCAGGGGTGTTCAGCGGGCACTGAATCATGCCAGGACGGTTTGGGTGGCGTGCACAGAGGTCCCCGGGACAGTGCAGTCGGAGATGGGGGCAGCCTGCACAGACGGCTGGATCTTGGGGCCTTTCCTGGGATGGCCGAATGGAGGGGCTGCTGAGGGCTCAGCCACCAGCCCAGCTGTGATCCCTGTGCCTCCTGGGGTGGGTGGGCTCTGAGGGGAGGCAGGGACCTGGGACTCCTTTGACCCCCTTGGGTTTGGGGGCATGGGAGCAAGGCCTGGACAGCAGTGCAGAGAGAGCAGATGGGGCGGCTTGGGTGAGGGTCTCCCGTCGTCTTGGTGGGAGCGAGACCTCAGAGCACGCAGCAACAGGAGATAGAGCCGCCGGAGGATCCCGCGAGGTCAGGCCCTAGTGTGCAGGCCGGTCAGGCACGGGGTCTTCCCAGTGGTCCCCTGCTTGCTGATTGAGTCTGTCCACAAGCCCTGACCCCTCAGCCTGGGACTGAGGCCTCGCAGGAAGGAGATGAGGACGCAGAGGAGGCGTCGTGCGGCAAGGAGGCCAGGTTGGTGATGCAGCCACACTGGGGACTGGGCACACCATGGAGCCGATGGGCCTTGGCCTGCGAAGCAGGTCTGCGTGGAAGCCGTGTGCCCTGCGTGGACTGGGTGCAGAGAGCTCACTGCTGTCTTGCACGGTCCTCGCGGCGAAGAAGGGCCCTGCTCACGTGCTGGTGGCTTTGTCCGTCCTCGTCTTCAGATTCCTGTCACGGGGACACACTCCTCAGGAGGGCTGGCCTGCTGTGTGGGGACAGGTCCCTTGTCACCCCTTCTCTGTTGTCTGGCCCCACCGAGGACCAAGGCGTGTGGGGGCAGCTGGGTCTGCTCTCTGTGGCGCTGGTGTCCTCATGGTAAGGTGCCTGTGCGGAGGTGCCACAAGTCGGCATCGTCACAGCCACGCCGGAGCGCGGGGTGGGCCCAGTCCCCCCTGGGCCACCCCTCCTCTTGGGGTGCGACCTTCCAGAGTCCTTGAGAGCGGCCTTGAACAGCCCTCTGGAGCCTCCCTGACGCCCCCTGCAGCAGGTGCCCACGGGGGTGCTGGGGCCTGTGGAGTCAGGCCAGCACGGCCGAGGACAAGATCCACTCACGCTTCGCTGACCTTGGCGCCGCCTGGCCTGCTCTGCTGTCTCGTGGGCCCCACACCACATGCTGGGGCTCTAGAACCAGCCATCGCATTGCTGGCCTCTCGTGTCCTTCCATCACCACAAAGCCTCAGCGTGCAGAGTCCTGGCCTGGGAGCTGCCCTGAGCCTGCTGCCTCTCATGGCCCCCACGGGGTGTCCACCCCTCTCTTCAGGTCCTGTGCTGGCCCACCCTGGGTGGGGCTCGCTGTTCCCGCCAGCCCAGGGCACTGGGGTGGGGAGGAGGCAGGGGCTCCAGAAGTCCAGCTCACTGACCCAGAGCGGGCAAGGCACGCTTGTGTCCTCCTGAAGTTGGTTTGGCAGTGCCCCTGACGAGTCAGTGGGCAAGGGCCGCCAGGCTCCAGGAGGGAGGAGCACCAGGGAGGAAGGCCCAGAGTTCAGGACGCCGGGGCCAGGAGTCTGGGCCCTCCACGGGCAGGAGGTCAAGCAGGCAAGGAGCAGGAGAGCCTGGGGCATGGGGGACCCCTGACCGAGGTCCCGGGCACCAGGGTCCCAGCTGAGTGGGGCAGGACCCTGCTGCGCCGGGTGGGCTCAGCGATCGGTGTCCACTTCAGCACAGGTCTCCCGAGGGTCTGTGCACTGCCTCCTTGTTGGCGGCGCCCTCCTGGAAATGTTTACTTGTCAAGGATGTTCACTGGGTGACACTCTAATGACAGGAGCTTAGCTCTTTCGTGGCCGAGCCGTCGGCTGTGAAAGGCATGGGTTCAGGCCCTGGGGTGCGCAGGTACGCTAAGCAGGAACGCGGAGGGAGCTTTGGCTGCCCTGGTGCCTCAGGTGTGGCCGTGTGGAGCCCTGGCACCCAGGTTCAAGACCCGGGGCAGGGGTGGGGCGAGGATGTGCAAGCAAGGACCTCTCCCCCGTCCCTTCCTCCTCCTCTCTCTTTCTCCACGTTTCCAACCAAAAAAAAAAAAAAAGGAATTTAAGTCTCCAGGAGAAGCCAGTGGGGATCACAGGCCTGCAGCTAGTGTCCCTAAGGTGGGGGCGTGGCGGGCTGCCATGTCCGGTCTGCCCCACAGGATCCTCTTTAGACCACCCTCTCGGCGACCTCAGCCTCGCGTCCCTGGACAAAGATCTGGAGGAGCCGGACGGCGGGGACCTCACGCCCCCAGGTACAGGGCACACATAGCCTGGCTCTGGGTCCTGGGTGGCCAGCCTGCCCTTCAGGACCGACATGCCTCCAGGAGGGAGTCCCCTCGTCTGCCCGGCCGAGGCGGGAGGTGGGCCCTGCGTCGGGCCTGGTGTCCTCACGGGGCCTCTCTGCAGGTCAGCGGTCGTTGGGGGGCTCGGCGCCCGTCACCATCCCGAGCTGCCTGCCACGCTCCCCGTCCCTGCAGTCCTCGTCGTCTCTGTCCACTTCTCCACTCAGCTCCGTCTCACAGTCCCTACCGGCGCCTCTCGCGTCCGCAGCCATGACGCCGCCGCCACAGCTGCCCCTCAGGCCAGAGCCCGGGACACTGGGCCCCTCAGCCTCACCGTACAACTCCTTAGGTGAGCCCCACCCGTGCTGGCGGCCCCTGGCCCCCCGCTCCCGGGGGCCCTTTGGCCAGCAGCTCATTCCAGCACGTGGAGGGTCACTTGTCCCCACCCCGCCCCCCCACAGCCTGGGCCTCTTGCTTGACCCGGTGACCGGGTCTCCTCTGCTCACTTGCCCGGGGCGCCCGGGGCCCTGAGTCGGGGTTGCATGCGCACCTTGTGCTCTCGGGGTCCCCACGCTGCCATGATGTCACCGCAGCAGGGCGCCTCTCCTATGCGGTGACATCTCTGCGGCTGGCGGGCTGTGTCACCAGAGCGCAAGTGCAAGCAGTTGTGATTGCTTTGCAGAAAGAAGGAAACCTGCCGTTTCTTGTTTCACTTTTTCATTGGAAGTTTCCTCGTGTAACTTGCAGTTTTAAAGAAAAAGTGCAGCAGGATTGAAGGAGCAGAGGCAGGAAAAAGCGGAGGAAAAAGCCTTTATTCATTGTGTTTAGTTGTTGGTCTTGATTTTCCCCCTGGACCCGGGATGGGAACCTGGGTCCGTGGGTTGGACGAGGGCTGCACAGGTTGGTGGCGGCTGACCCGCCCCGCCCCGCCGCCCCCAGCGTGTACCTCGCGTTTTTCAGAAGCATTTTAAGGAAGAGAAGGGAGCACGTGCTTGGTTTGCTTGCTGCCCTGGCCCAGGCCCAGTGCCGGACAGCGGCTGTGCTGACCTGGTAGAGCTCAGAGGACATGTTGCCGTATGACCGCGCGCTCCTTGGGCCCTCATGGGTCCAGGTGGCCTGTTCCTGGGACCAGGGTTTGAGGACCTGTGCTCACACGACCTTGGAGTTTTCGCCTGTGGTTGGGAGGCGCCTGGGCCACATCTCCTACCTCCTCCACTCAGGTCTCAACGGCGTCCCTGGGAGCATCTGGGACTTTGTTTCCGGCAGCTTCTCTCCCAGTCCGTCTCCCGTCCTCACCGCCGGCCCTACGTCGTCCTCCAGTGCCAGCCCCACCGGTGCCGAGCTGGCACGGGTCCGGCGGCAGCTGGACGAGGCCAGGAGGAGGATCCGCCAGTGGGAAGAGTCCTGGCGGGAGGTGCAGCAGGTGAGCGGGCGGGCGGGGCCGACGGGAGGGGCCCACAGCCAGGGCCGACGCTGCAGCCCCTGGGTTTCAGGCCTGTGATGCGTGGCAGCGGGAGGCCAAGGAGGCCAAGGAGCGCGCACTGGCGGCGGATGGCGCCCGGCAGCTGGCGCTTCAGAAGAAGGCGGAGGTGGAGGCCCAGCTCCGGCAGCTGCAAGAGGAGCTGGACGGCCGGGGTGCGGGCGGCTCGCTGCCTGGGCTCCGGGGCTGCGGAGACATGGGCGCCGTTCCCCTGCCCCAGCTGCATTCCCTGCAGAGCCAGCTGCGCCTGGACCTGGAGGCAGTCGACGGGGTGAGTCTGGGGTCTCTGTCCGGGGTCTGTCTCCAGCTGGCTGTGCCCAGCCAGGACGAGGGGCACAGCTCCCTGCTCCCTGTTCCCTGCTCCACGGATGGGTGGGTACCCTGCCCACCCCATACACTGGCCACCTCACCGAGGTCACTCGGGGCCCTGGAGACAGCTCCTGGCCTGCTGGTGTCGTCTCTGGCTCAGGTGGCACCATCCGGTCTGGCCATTTTCCAGACCTTTAGGTAGGACTTGGGCATCTCGGAGGCCCCGAGGCCCTGCCTCTCACTCCTTCCTCATTGCGGCCAATGGGTTAGACGCTGCCTCTCTGGCTTCGCCCCGAGCTGTGGTCTCCAGCCTGGGCCACTCTGGGCCTAGGGGCTGGGTCCTGCTCAGCCTGGGAGGCAGGCATCCAAGGGACCTGCGGTGCCGCAGAGCTGTGTCACCCTGCCGTTGCCCCCAGCTCAGCAACTCAGGTCTCAGCCCACCTCCAACTCCTCCAACTCCGTGCATTCTGCTGCGGTGGCCCGGGGCCCACGGCCTGCTCATGGCGCCTCCCCCACAGGTCATCTGCCAGCTCCGAGCCAAGCAGTGCGTGGTGTGTGGTGAGGGCGCCCGCGGTGCCGCCCTGCGGCCCTGCCAGCACCGCACCCTCTGCGAGCCCTGCGCGGCCGGCGCGCCCGAGTGCCCCTGCTGCGAGGGCCGGCCCCTCCCGTGGTGACGCAGCCTGCTCTCCGCTCGGTGCCCCCGGCGCTCCGTTCTGTCCGCGTCCTGGCTCTTCCGAAGCGCAGCTGCAGCCCCCAGGACTGCCCGTCCCTGGGGGTCCGGCCCGTGGCCCAGGCAGGCCTTGGCGTCCCTGCACTACTGTGACCAGACCGGGAGCAGGCCCGGCCCAGCACTTTGTGAACCGAGGGAGCCGCCGTGACGCCGTGAGCTGCTTCTAGGTTGACGTCTGAGGCCCCACGTGCAGCTTTCAACGTAAACTGTGAACTTCAAAGTATTTCTCTCGGTTCTGTCGACTCATCGTACGGTAAACGTTAGATTTCACGTCCTGAAACTAGTAGTCACGCCGCGAGCACTTATCTAGTAGTGCGACGCCCGGGCTCTCGACGTCCAGGCGGCCTGCGGGCCGTGCTGAAAGCAGAGCGGTCAGAGGCGCGGGCGCGCGGTACTGTGGGGACTCGTGCGCCCCGCGTCCCTGAGCGCGCGCACGGTGACCCGTTCGGGTTCGCTGGCGCGCTGGGCTTGCTGGCACCTGCGTGACCGAGGCCCTTCTTTAAGTGCCTGTGCTGTTCTTCCCCAGAGGCGGGGACACTTGGTCCCGTGCGGCCAGCCTCCCAGCTCCTCCTCCAGGCATCCAGAGGCGCCCAGCAGGCGCTGCGCTGGGCCCAGCTCCCGGATGACCTGTACAGGCATGTGGGCAGGTCACTGGCGTGACCACAGGGTCGCGTGGGGCCTGGTGCCCAGGGGCCACGGCAGATGCGCCAAGCACAGGTCTGGCTGGCAGTGAGGGTCACAGCACGCCGGGGACGATGTCTCGTTTACGCACTTGCCTCAGACAATCCTCCCGCCCTGCCCGCAGAGGGGCAGGTGCTGTGGGCCCAGGAGAGGGTGGGCGTGACGGCTGTGGCCTTGCCAAAGACTTTTAATAGCATTTTCTAAGTGCACAGTAACTAGGTACAAATTTTTATCAGTGACCAAGTTAGAATGTATTTACAAGACGCTTGAGACATTTCTTAACTTAAGACAAATGAAGTTTTGTCATTTTAAAGGTGGATTGACTGCATTCCACACTGGCCACTACTGCAGCCGCCATCGACTCGGTTTCGGCCCCCGTGTTTCTGCAACAGGACAGCGAGTCCTTAGCTCTTTGACGTTAGGTGTCCCCTGTGCTGTCACCGCTGTTTATTTTCCGGGTATTTATGCACTTCTCTCCCACGGAGGCCCTCGGTCTTCACTGGGCTGACAGGACGGTGTTCGTTATTTAGCCTAGACGTTTTCAAATTCTAAACAGTTAAGAGTAAGCTCTCGGTCTATTTATAAGCTATCGGGTCAGGTCTCTGCCGCAGTGCAGCGCCGGCCCGCCAGTCCCCACAGCCGCTGCTGCGACGCTGTGGGCGCCGGGGCGTGGGGACCAAAGAGCCGGCCAGGGCGGCGCCCGCGGGCCCCACTGCACCGGGACAGCCTGCGGGCGCCGAGCTGGTCTCGCTGTGCCGTCAGCAGGCACCGCTCGGTGTGGCCGCCGCGCAGGATGACACGGAATCCCTGGCCTGATGGTCGCATAGTAGAGGATGTTCGTTGTCGGAACAGAATTTTCTTAACCAGACGGTAGTATTTATAACATGTAATCATTTACTCGTAGTGATGTTCAAAGTTGTTCACACTTGTTAACTTTTTTTACACTAGAGCATTTATGCAACTGTTTACAGAATTCATGGAATTATTTTTATCAGTATGGAAATTCATTAAAACTTTGAATCTTTATTTTGCCTGCTTCTTGGAGCGCGACAGGACTGGCTGCCAACTCTGCCCCAGAGCCCCATCTCAGGTCACAAAGTGTCGGCACGCAGGCCTGGGTCTCCTCGCAGCTGCTCTGGGGCGCTGTCCGTGGGTGTCCTCGGGTGCAGGAGCTTGAGACTAGAGGTCCCTGTCGGAACACCAGGCGCTGGTCAGGGTCCTGGCGTGGGCACAGCCCCCACCCCGCCTTGCCCGAGTCACCTGCGGGGCTGTCGGGGGCGCCCTGCTGGCTCAGCAGGCCTCGCAGCCTCTTTACCTCCTTGGACAGCTCTCTGTGCGCCTGAGAACGGTGAGGAGTTAGGCCCCGGGGAGCCGCGAGGCCCTGTCCCTACAGGGCCTGACTTACCTGACTACATTGCTCCAGAGTCTCAAATCCCGGCTCCCCGGTGCCCCCTTCCTGCTGGGCCTTTTCGCTGTCTTCTGGGACCTTCAGGTAGCCAGCGTCCTCCCACAAGGCCCGCAGCAGCTTCTTGTAGCCCTGAGGTGGAGGATTGAGGCGCCCAGCCCGTGGCCGCGCTGCCCCAGCCAGGGGGTGGGGGCCCCCAAGTCTTACCTGGGAAGTGATGAGCACGTCGGCCAGGTCCTGCTCCAGCTGGTCCCACCTGCGCTGCAGCACCACGGGCAGGGTCGGGTACACTGAGGGCCGAGGGGTGACCCGCTCAGCTCAGCCCCGCCCCGCCTCCCCCCCGCCTCCCCATGCCCAATTCCCACACCCTACCCAAGAGGGCATGTGGGTGGCACACAAGGGGCGTCTCGAAGGTCAGCGCATACACACAGGTGCTGGGCTCAGACACGTGAGCCAGCCGGTGGCTCTTGCCACACGTCAGCTCCACCTTGGGGGGTAGGGGGAACACCTTGGTGGACGGGAGGGGAGGCAGCCCCCCTCCCCAGCCCCTCTCTGCCCACCTTGCTCTGTCGGCTCCGGGAGTGGCAGGAGTCACCATCCCTCATCCACATGCCCGTGAAGGTGTTGTTGGCGAGTTCCCACTCGTGCCAGATGCTGGGGCAGGGGGGTGGGCAGGCGGGCGCTGAGCCTGGAGCTGAGCCTGGAGCTGCCGCCCTCCGCGCCGCCTGCCCCCTGCCTCCCCCAGCCCGCACTCACCCCAGGATCCCGCTGTAGGCATTCCAGCGGAAGGTCTGCTCGTGCTGCGTCACGTTGTGGAACGGGCAGAACTCATACTTGTACCTGGGGACACGGCGTGTCACCGGGGCCCCCAGGCCACCCACGCCACCCCACCTGCACTCACGTGGACTCCACCAGGCTGAAGCACTTGCCGGCGAGTCTGGAGAGATGCGCAGGGCCTAGGGGAGAGCCAGACACTGAGCCCGGGCAGGGCCGGCAGAACCCAGCAGCGGGGCCCCAGGGGTAGGCTGGTCTCCGCTGTGAAACGGAGCTGCGGCGGCGCCGGCCCAGGACCCAGAAGCGGAGGTGTCCCCTCCCAGGAGCTCGGGAGCTCAGCTGGCTTCTCTAAGAGCCGGGATGGCCCACTGAGGCGTCTGTCCCGAGAACACCCTCCACGCTGACGTGCGGCAGGGACACAGCGCCCAGTGGGGATGGAAGGCACACAGCAGCTCGATGCCTGTGACCGTAAGTTCCCAATAAAGGGCGCCCTGGTGGCTCAGGGCCGGCACGCTGGGGTGCAGACCACACGCGCCCAAGGACCCGGTTCGAGAAGCAGACTGCGGGACAACCGAGATGCAGCAGAGATGTGGCGTGTGCTGGTGGCCTCACAGATGTGGCCCCGTCCACAGGGGCGTGAGTGGCCCCGCCACGCTGCAGTCGCTTGCACGCGTGAGTTTAAAGGAGCAGCAGTAAGAGGAGGGGGAAGCGCTGTCTCGTCGCCCCCGCCCCCACCCGTCCCAGGCCTCCAGTCTGGGTCGCTGCTTGTGAGTCCCCTGCGTCTGGTGGACTTAGCTCCCGCCGAGGCCAGCAGGGCACACCCACGTCGCAAGTCTCTCCACACCTGAAGGGTTAGTAAAGCGACAGCATGGGAACAAATTAGTTAGAGCTTCCTGAATGAAACGGGAGCAAACGCAAAAACCAAAAGCTAACGAAGAAAAAACCTCAGAATTCTAAATTTAGAAGTGGAAAGAGGGACATCACTACCACATTTACAGAAGTGAAGGACCAGAGATTCTCATGAACAACTGCACAGCAAATCAATAACCTCGCCGCAGTGGCCCAGTTCCTGCCAACGGCTCCGTGCGGTGGCGCCTTCTAAAGCAGCAGCCGCGAGCGCGCTGGCGCGGTCTTCGCGGGCTCCAGGGGGCGCCAGCGTGGCCGCGGGGGCTGATTCCCCGCGTGCAGGGGCGATGGTACAGAACTTGTCAGTGGGGTGCCCCCAGCAGCAGAATAAGGAGCACCCGTCACCTCAGTTGCAGAAAAGGCATTTGACAAAGCTCAGTCCCTGTCCATGACAAAAACACTCAAAACTGGCGTGTGCTGGTGGGGCAGCAGTTTAGTCCACTGCCTCCGGCTGCTGCAGCCCATCCCCCCTCACCTCTCAGGACCCAGGTTTGTGTCCGGGGCTGAGAGAGCAACCAGGATGAACACTGAAATAAAGGCTTCCTCCTCCGCCCTCAGCCTGCCGGCTCGCCTGCCTTCCTGCTGCACTTCTCCTGTAGAAGAATTTGAAGAGGAGAAGTGCGTGCAGCAGGCCAGACACCGGGGCCCACAGAACCCCTTGGGCTGCCGGGCCATGCTGGCTGGAACCAAGTGCAGACCCATCGAACCGGCGGTGTGGCGCGGCTCTTGTGAGTCTGCAGCTGTTTTAGGTCAGTTGGAGGAGAAACCAGCAACTACAGTCCCGTGGCCGAGAAACCCAGCTTCTCTGTGCTAAAGAGACAAGTGGAAAATACAGCCAAAACCCTGGTAGGTTCATTGGAAACTCAAATCACACCCACATGTGTGTGTAAATTTTCTTTAGAAATAATCAAGTTGAAAATCTGCAGAGGTCCGCGCCCCGAGCTGCCCGCAGAGCAAGGCCCCATCCAAAGGGGACACAGTGCTGGCGGGCCCAGTTCACCAGCCACAGGCCACGCTGGGTTTCAGCGCCACACACTTAGCAAGAGGAAGACACCAGGCAGAGGGCCCCACTGTGACTAACAGAGCCAGTCCCAGTCCTGGAAGTGCCTGCCATGTGACAGGAGGCTGATCGGCAGTGACGGAGCACGCGGGAATTCTCCGGGTGATTACAGGCCATGCTCAGCTGTCAGACTCCATCAAACTGAAGGTGCTCGTCAGACCCAATAAAAGATGGCTGCAGTCTGAACCAACACTGGCGTGCAGCGAGAGGAGGAAAAGGACTGCTCAGGCAGACTCGTGCAGAGGGTACGAGGAGGCCACTTTCCTGGCGGGACAGGCTAGAGGGTGGGGCTGAGCGTGCTGGCTGCAAAGGGTCACCCAGCCCCAGGAGGGCAGGAGCTTGAGGGACTCTGTGACGCTGGACAGTCTCCCTGTGCAAAATTCAGGCCCGAAGCGAGGCCCGAGTGTCTGCAGCTGCCAGGCCTCGCTTCCCGCTGAGGGGAAAGCAGGGCCAGTGAGCTCCGGACACACCCAGGCCTCCAACAGTCAAGACTGCTGGACTGTCAAGGTCAAGAAAAACTCTTAAAGGTAGGGGGTGGGGACACACGTCCAGCTGAAGACCTTAATCGCCACAGACACGTGTAACCCCCCAAGCGTCCTGGTGAGGCAGGGTGGGTGCTGTAGGAGCTGACTAGGTATGAGGTGAGGGCTGATAAAGAGCTACCTTTGGCGCACCCGGGTGGAGTCAGCTACCTTCTGCCCAGAGCACAGGCCACACATCCCAAGGACCAGGGTTCAAGACCTGGGGTTAGGGTGAAAACCAGATGAACAGCTAAATAAAGTGCTTCTTCCTCCTCCCCCTGCCTGCCCGCTCACCTTCATGTCTGTGCACCTCTCCTTAAATAACTTCTTTTATTAAAATAAACAATTGCCACCCTTTTTGGCACACCCTGGTGACTCAGGCAGTAAGCCATTGGCTGAGGTGCGGACCAGGTAAAGCCCAAAGACCCAGGTTCAAGACCTGGAACTGGAAGGAACGACGAAAATGAATAAATAAATGCGGCCAAATCAGAGAGATGAAGACCAGCGCCACCACCGCCAACACCACGGGTCCCAAGCACAGATCAGCCAACCTGCAGTGCTGCTGGAAGAGGCAGAGGCCATGGGAGGGATCCTGTGCTGTAACCCCAGTACTTATGCGGGGCCAAAACACCAAGCCTCTGCTCCAGATCTTGCCCTAAACACAACTTAAAAGACTGACATTTGTCAGGAGCCTCCAGGGCTGCTCCAGCCAGGCCTCCCCGACCTCAGGGTCTGCGCTCACCAGACACCGGAGAAGGGTCCCTCTTGGGCTGGAGGCGGCTGTTCTGGGGCAGGAACGGATTGTTGAGCCTGCGGGAAGCAGCGGAGTCAGAGGACACGGGTACTGGGCCCCCGCCGCCACGCCCCCGAGGCCGCTCACCCGAAAGCGTTGGGCTCCTCCACCACCTTCATCTTGGCGGCACCTGCAGGCGCGGGCCCTGCGGGGAGGGGCGGTGAGCGGGGAGGAGACAGGGGACGGGACGGGGACCGGGCGGTGATCCGGGGACCGGGCGGTGATCCGGGGACGGGACGGGGGACTGGACGGGGACGGGGCGGTGATCCGGGGACCGGGCGGTGATCCGGGGACGGGGACGGGGGACGGGACGGG